>APFE031438849.1:0-21734 GCA_000404065.3 Pinus taeda | reverse complement strand
CTCAATGGGTTAGTGTGGAAGCCGAATGGACAAAAGGAGTCCAAGAGACCTTGGGATGTGAAACCCAACGGTCACATATTGTACTATAAATGTATATCTCTTGTTAATAAAAATTGTACTCTCCTAATTATCTTTCATATTGTCCTTGTTGCCCATGTGTGTTTAACAATTACATTTCTCCTTATTTTTTTTTATATTGTTCTTGACAAGATAATCATGTTGTGGGAATGGGGTATCCTACAGTCTATTTGAGAAGTAGCTGTGGAAACAAACTATCAGAGGTTAATGTTACAATACCACTTCCACCTAGTATCAGAAAAAGTTTAATGGTAAGTGACATAAAGAAGAGTTATTTAATGATAGAGTTGAAAGGGAAACCTCATGTCTTGGTTCTAAGTCATTTATTTGTGTTTCTTAGCTATAGGTCAACTATTTTTGATCTTTACCATATCAATTATTCCACTAGTCCAATATGCATGGCTTTTATTTCTCACCCGATGTTAGTTACTTGACATGGTTGATAGAACATTCAATTCTAGGCCACTTTTATTTTAAGTCAGAGATTTTATTGATTAAAAGGATGTTCATATTTTGATTGGTTTACTTGGAGCTTGATTTTTTTTTGGTTGTAAATTCCACATGGATCTTATTTTTTCAAGGTGAGCTCTTTGCACCAATAAGGTCAGATGAGTCCTAGAACATAGGTATACAAAAAGAACATCTTTGGCCTTTGTTGTGTATCTATTATTAATTATATCATTGATGGATGGTTATTTATGATGTAAAACAAATGATAGGAAGGTCCTGCCAATTCTCTTGACAAAACAAAATAAAATGGAGTGGTAGAATTGTGTTTTAAAGGTTGAGCCAAAAATCAGTACTTGAAAGGTAGAGCTTGAGAATGGCAAGCTATTTGATCTGGATCTAGAGACACAACAAACCATTGAAAAAACTGATGGTATTGATGAGTCTTCCCAAAAAATAAGCTCTAATTGTTAGACCACTGCCCAAATTTCAATTATCTACAATAGAAATAGTGACTCTAGCTTTATTTGTATGAATAACGACTTTGGCCATTGTCCTATTCATTTCCTATGAATGATTTTGATTTTCAAACTCCCACTAGTTTGTTGTTAAATTAATTAAAGATTTTATGACAAACTTATAGTTTTCATAGCTCTTTTCTAAATCTATTTTCTTGAGCAAATTTGTCTTTTTACTTTAGGTACTGTAGATTTCTACTGCGTGACATATGCTATAATATAATTGCCTACATAAATAGTATTTCCAAAGTTATGATCATATTTCAGGAGGGGATTTTGTGTACGCTGATATTGTGTTGTCTATTTGGTTTCTGTTAGGTAAAAATGGTTAATAAGGAATGTGTTCTTGAGTAGTAGGCACACATCTTATTCTACTATCAATAGGAAACTACATGGTTTTCGGGCATTGAAAAAAAAAACACAAATGTCAGTGGGATATCCAATGTTTGTGTTGGATGAATTTAATACTAGTGATGATTTTTATTCCTTATGAGATAAAGAATGTCATGAGTCAAATTCAAATAAACAGAAGCAACTCAAGAATGAAGGTGAAGCTATTGCTTTCTGTCCAAGTCAATTTCTTTTATTTGTTGGTTGTTGTCATGTTTTGAGTGAGGAGTTGTGAAATTCCAAGTTTCATGTTGGTTTATGTAAAGGGGAAATATATATATATATATATTATATATATTATATATATAATTATATATATATATATATATATATAATATATATATTATATATAATATAAATATATATATATATATATATATATATATTTTATCATTTGTCGTTCATGGTTTCCGGAGAACCGTGTTACATTTGCACAGAAGTTTAGATACCATTCATATATCTAAACACCAAACAACAACACCATTGAGATTTTTCTTTCACTCAATCTATAACATATTGCATACGTCTTCATCAATGTTCTTCTTCCATATGCTATTCACTTATGACATTTCATTTGTAATATTTGGTGCATTTTCTAGTTATAGGTCATTTATAGATTATAAATGTCTTCAGAGTTTCACTTCTAATTGAGTATTCAACTGAACATATTGATTCTCTTATACATAATTGTTTTTTCCTCCACCCACTTTTCATAACTTCCATAACCATTAGGTAGGGACCTGCAACTTCAATGTTGCTTTGTTTGTTTAGTAAAATATTGTCGAGACTTTAATTTATTGAAAGTTGTAGAATTTACAATTTATGAAGTTTCAAGGTCTAATTTTGAAAAGTCTAATTATTTAAAGGGTGCTATCTCAATGGAGGAGCACCTGATTCAGAAGGAGGTTGGTGGTTCGATTCCATCGTGCCCTAACATCCATATGGAATGGCTAAGATCAAATTTTGGTGATGGAGGCTCTTTTGACCATAACCAATGAGCTTTGGTGATGTTTTTCGATCCTCACCAAAATATGAAATGGTGACAGTCAACGAACGCCACCATATATACGCATCAATAGTGATGAACCTCAAAGGTCCATAATCATAAATCGTTGTTTTCGATATGAAATGGTGACGGTCATTGTCTATTATTATAGTCATTATTCGTGACGAACCTTGAATGTCACCACAACACCTATACTTCTGACAATGCAGCTTTTGGTGACGGTCAATGAACGTCACCATATATATCCAATGAAAGATCCATCATAATAAATCATTGTTGTTCATATGAAATGGTGATGGTCACTATCTGCCATTATAACCAATATTCGTGATGGACCTTTAATGTCACCATAACACCTATACTTTTGGCGATGCCACCTTTGGTGACATTCAATTTTTGGTGACAGAGGTTATGGTCCATCATCATTGCTCTTATGAAATGGCGACAGTCACTATCCATCATTATAGATAATTACTCATGACAGAATTTGAATGTCACTACAACACCTATACTTTTTGCGACGCCACCTTTGGTGACGTTCAGGTTTTGGTGACGGAGGCTATGGTCCATCACCATTGCTCATATGAAATGGTGACAGTCGCTATCAGTCATTATAAACCATTATTGGTGATGGAATTTGAATGTAACTACAACACCTATACTTTTGGCGATGCCACTTTTGGTTTTATTCAGATTTTGGTGACGAAGGCTCTTTTGACCGTCACGAATGGGCTTATGATGACATTTTTCACCCCTCACCGATGTCATTTTTTATTGTAGTGATATGATACAGGAATCTTGAAAGAACTTGTCGTGTATTACTGCAAAAGGTCACTTGAACTTAGTGAACAACTTTACAATTAACCGTAGTCTTTATGATTACAAATCCCAACCATTTCTTACTTCAAATGATGAAGTATTCATACAAATTCTAAACTAAACTATCTTGATAAAAATCTTAAGATCATTTTACAAATATCATAAAGTATTTTACACAAATAGAAATGAAATGTAGGACATTCAAAACTAATGTATCTACTTGGAACTATCATTATGGATTTCTATTGACAAAGAAGAGAAATTCGAATTTGAATGCAACTCTTAGTTGATGAGGTGGCTAACTGTCTTTGAGCATTTTCCTCCAGAACTTCTACAAAATAGGGTCTAGTAATCCCTTTTTATATCTCAATCCGAGATAGATCTGTAAAAAATGAGAGAGGTTATTATACATAAATATGTTCTTGAGATAAACCTCTCCCAGGTTCCCAAAATTCATCTCCAATTGTTCCCAATATTCTCTGCAAAAAGGTGGCTGAAATAGGACTTTGCACAGTCTGAACAATAGGCTATAACGATGTAAATGTATCTCTCACTTTGTAATATCTATGTAACATATGAAGTAGGTAATTGTACTTTGTCATGTTATGAACACAAACCTCCTCCCGTTTCTCAATAGTCATCTCTGCTTGGCCACAATATATTCTGCAAAAGTATGACGAAACAAGAAAATTTGGGAAAATATGTCTGCAAAGCTTCATCTGTATATCCCAAACCATAATAGCTGTCAGAAAGCTAAGAGAGGGTTTCGTACATGAGAATTTTGGTAGAAAAAGTCTCTTTTAGTTTTTAAAAATTCATCCTCATTACTTTGGAAACCATGTTTGAAATCACTGTGGCATATAGGAAAAAGCATAGTTTCAACTGATCATGAGACAAATGAATGACGTGGATGCAAGAGCTGACATGGCAGTCGCAGAATGGTGATCCAGGAGGATCTCATCAGATCAGTTACATAGGTTTAGTATTGTTGTCAACAATTCAGGCCGGTGTCATTTAGTTTTGACAATTTTGTTTATGGTTCAGGTTGTTCAACTGATGTCAATGGTTTTCATGGTGATATGGTTTTGTACCTAGCTATCGACATGTGGATGTCATCAGTTCCACCAGAATTTGGTCATCGACATGTGTTTTTTGTTTGCTTCGTAATATTTGGTTTGTCTACATGTGGTTGTCATCCACTTTGCAGGATTTGGTGCCGACGTGGGTTTTGTCGTCCACTCGTAAGTTTTGATGTCGATGGGTTTGTCATCATGTGACGTTTGTTGCTAATGTCGCTTGATAACAATTGGTTTTAAATGGTTTTGTTGTAAAGGTCTAATCCTATACTAAACCCTAACTTATACCTACACCAAACATTACAAAAAAAAATTATTTTAAATACATCAAACCTAAATCCATACATTGAATTTTCAAAACCTATATATAAAACCTATTGTGTAAACATTATATTAAAAACCTAAGATCTAAACCTATCAAACCATATTAAAACCCTAAATACATTAAAACAACATAAAAATATGTTCTAAACCCTCAACCTATTGCAAAAACAATAAAACATTACAAAAACATTATAGAGAGTCCCTAATTGCAGAGTTTGACCGTGTCAGAACTGCAGTCAACCATGTGAACAAACTAAGGAAAGCCATCGGGGTATGTTAACAACCAGTTTGGAAACCTTGTGGGGGTTGTAACATGTGAACGTATTCTAAACCTTTAGGAATAACCACTGGCTTGGAAACTAGGGAGGAGGCCGCGGCCATGTGAACAATCAAGTGGATGAAATAATAGCATTAAAAATGCAGTCAAGCAGAGGTATACCGTGGTGGTGTTAGCATGTGAATGCATCATAACGGTCAAGAGGAACCACCAAAGTAGACAACCAACTAGTAGTTTATGGTTAGACCGCAGCCTATTCACATGGGCGGTCAACCTCCTTTGCCTGGTCAACAAGCCACCAATAGTTTCTTTTTTAATTAATAGTTTTATTTGGGTTTTGTTGCAGTTTTGGAGCAAAATTAATTCAATAACCAAACAAACTTATCCTAGGTGGAAAATCATGGTTAGATCGAAACCAACAAACCCTAATTTTAGCCTATTCACTCCTACACTCACCAGAAAGGAGTTAAAGTGTATCTGAAGGGCTATAAATCTAGCTTTGTTCTCATTGAGAAAAAAAAGTGGTTTTGGGTTTTTGTATGCAGGTTTTGGAGGTTATAATCGATTTTGTTTTCAGTGCAACAGGAGCATCCAGAGTCGGAATTGGGAACCGTGATAGGTGTTTGAAATCTGGTTTAGAGAGCTATCCTTTGATAATGGCCAGAAGTGCCTGAGTGAATACTCAATTTAGTCAAATTTTTGTGTAATCGACCTCAGTTTCAATCCTAATAAAGTGTGTTCCCATCTTAAATGTGGACCTAGAGACATAGTCCATCAAGGACGAACTCCGTAATCAATTTTGTTGTCTGCTATTAGTGTGTTTTTTCTGTTTTCACTTCTGTTATGCATCTTGCTTATGTTTTATCCTCTTTTGTAAAGTCTTGTTCTCAAGCAATTCTCATGATTTCAACACTTTCAGTTAAAATTCTATTCATTAATAGCGTAATCAATTCTACATTAGTTTTAACATATGATCATTTCAAATCATATAATTTGGTATTAGAGCAGGTTGCGTTTGTAGAATTTGCCATTGAATGTTAACCAGGTGAAAGTCGCAACATGGAGAAGGAATTCTTGACCAGATTGATCCAGAAGAGATGAGTCGTTCATAAGTCGACCATGAAAGGATCTTATGCAGGTGAAAATACTGAAACTAAGATGAGTGATGAATATTTTCAGCAAACATTCTTGACTATGCAACATATGTTTGGAGAACCCTACAAAGACAAGAAGTTTAGAGATGCAACTTCTTCTTCAAAGACATCGAATAAGGATAAAGGTAAAGGTAAGGATGATAAACCACCTTCACCTCCATCATCTCCATCATCATCTTCTTCTTATTCTCCCAGTGCAAAATCTGAAATAGAAAAGAAACCTAAGAAAACATCTTGTTTGAAACTTGATGTAAAATTTGGGTTACCTATTTATGATGGTGAAATGAATCCTCAAAATCTAGATAACTGGATTAAGAAGTTAGAAGTGTATTGTCATATTCAGAACATTTCTGATGATAAAATGAAAATTCAGTTAGCTACACTTAGAATGGGGAGAACAACTTTAATCTGGTGGGAAAGTAAAACTTAGATAGATGTAAAGCGAAAAGGAAATGTCATCTCTTCATGGTCTAAGTTTATAAAATCTCTTAGGAAACAATTCTATCCATTAGGATACATGCAACAAGCTGTTATTGATTGGCAGCACTTGAGGCAAGGTAAAGGACAGAGTGTTCAGGAGTTCACTCAGGAATTCAAAAAGAAAGCATTGGTGCTTGGTATTTCATTGGATACACATGAGACTTTATTAAAATGCATCGACAGTTTAAATTCATATTTGTAGCATACATTATTGATGTTTAATCATGATGATTTTGATGAAGTGTGTGTCCAGGCCGTACGTATTGAATATCATGGCAGACCATTCAAGTTTTCATCAAAATCATCTAAAGAGTTGGAAATCAAATATTCCAATGACAGTAAAGGGAAGAACAATTTGAAGAGAAAGAAATCAATGATAGCCCAGAAGGAAAGACCTACTTGTTCTCATTGCCAGAGAATTAGTCATGATGAATCTAAGTGTTGGAAACTTCATATAGAACTTAAGCCGAAAAAGCTCCTTAAGGAGAAGGATGAAAAGAAGGCAATTGTAGTAGTCCAACAAGATCTAGGTTCAGATTCAGGTGATGAAAGGAGGATAACTGCTATAGTTACAACAGGTGAAACTTCTGACATTGGTTTAAGTTTGAATACTATTGCATCTTCATCAAACATAAATCCTTTAAATGAGGATAAAAGAGTTGAATTGTTTAACATAAGGATAACTTCTAAGCACACAAAGATAGATACAATGTTTGACAGTGGATCATAGGAAAATTTAATATCTGAATATTTGGTTAAGAATTTGAGTTTGGAGACACGGAATCATCCAAGACCTTACCCATTAGGATGGTTAAATAAATCATCTCAAATAAAAGTCACAAAACAATGTCGATTAATATTTTCCATTACAACTAATTACATTGCTGAAGTGGAATTAGATTTGGTTCCAGTAGACATACGTGGAATTGTCTTAGGAAGTCCTTATCATTATGATCATGATGCACTATTTTATAGGAGAGAGCATAAATATCACCTTAAGATAGATGGGGTTGTATTTATTGTTAGGGCACATCAAAGTAAAAAACACTTTAATATTTTTGCTAATCAGATGAAGTGATTAATAAGTTCAAATAAAATATTTGTAATCATGTGTGTAAAGGAACAACATAAGAATTGAAATGATGTTTTTTCAAGTTATGAGTCTCAACTTCAAGATAGTTTGATCAAAGAGGTAGAAACTATTCCATTTTTATTTAAAGAAACCAAACATCTTACTCATAAGTAGGGAATACGACATGAATTACAGTTTGTGCCTAAAGTTCCTCTTCCTAATGTTAGAATGAATCAATTCAGTCCAAGTTTGGAAATTAATAGTTACAAGGATGAAGGTCAGTATTGGGGACTGTCAGTGTCAAATTTCTGTTATATTCTGTCACCATTTCATGTTTCAAACAGTTTGGAAGCCTCTTTTCAAATGGAGAGGAAACCTATTTGTTTTCATATAAAAAATGTTTATAAAGTAGTGTCAAATAATTTAAGGGAAACTTATGCATCAGGGGAAAGTTCTAATCAATGGAAACATCATTTAATAAATGAAGAAATAGTGATTCAAACATATCAACAAATAATTCAATACTTTAAAAATCAAACTAAGTTGCAGCCATTTTCACCTTACAGTTTGATGGGTCTAAAGCAGCAAGTTCACTTAGTAATCTGGAAGTAGGAAAGTATGTCAAGTTAAGTAGCTGGTTTGATGTCAAAAATGTCTTTGATTGCCTCTGTCATTCCACAATATATATTGTTAATACATGTCAATGTTATTGAACAATATCTTGTAGAGACTGTTTTCAAAGATGATTATGAATCACTAACTCATGGTATTTCATGGAAAGAAATCAATTGCCATGTTCATAACAGGTTGTTTGTCCATCATCACAAGTTGTGCATATTGTAGATGTAGGGAACAGGTCACTAATTCAAAATGTATCATGGTCAACATCATCAAGGTCATCACTTGCAGGTGATTGATCGAATGTATTGGTACATCATTAGGTCAAGGTGGAAAGTGAGGAAGTTCTACCCTCATCGACTATTTTTTTAGTCAAAATTTTGTGGTCCAAAATATTTCAAGTGGAGAGGATTGATCCATGAGGATCTTGTGAGATCAGTTACACAAGTTCATTATCGTTGTCAGCAATTCAGTTTGGTGTCGTTCAGTTTTGACAGTGTTGTTTATGGTTTAGGTTGTTCAGGTGATGTCAATGGTTTTCATGGTGATATGGTTTTGTACCTGGATGTCGACATGTGGTTGTTGTTCATTCTACCAAGATTTGGTCGTCGACATGTGTTTGTTATTCACCTCATAGGATTTGGGTTGTCGACCTGTGGTTTCCATCCACTTTGCAAGATTTGGTGTCGGCATGGGTTTTGTTGTCCACTGACAAGTTTTGATGTCGACGGGTTTGTTGTCATCTGATGTTTGATGCTAATGTCGCTTGGAGACAATTGGTTGTAAATGGTTTTGATGTGAAGGTCTAAACCTGTACTAAACCCTAACCTATACCTACACCAAACATTAAAAAAGAAATGTATTTTAAATACATAAAACCTAAATCCATACATTGAATTTTCAAAACATATATATAAAACCTATTATGTAAACATTACATTAAAAACCTAAGGCCTAAACCTATCGAACCATATTACAACCCTATATACATTAAAACAACATAAAACTATGTTCTAAACCCTCAGACTATTGCAAAAACAATAAAACATTACAAAAACATTATAGATAGTCCCTAACCACAGAGTCTGACCACGTCGGAACTATAGTCAACCATGTGAACAAACTAAGGAAAGTCATCGAGGTATGTTAACAACCGGGTGTGGAAACCGTGTGGAGGTTGTAACTTGTGAATAGGGTCTAAACCATTGGGAATAACCAACAACTTAGAAACTGCAAAGGAGACCATAGCAGTACCACAGCCATGTGAACAGTCAGGCAGAGGTATGCCGTGGCAGTGTTAGCATGTGAACTCACCGCAACAGTTAAGCGAAACCACTGGAGTAGACCACCAGCTAGCAGTTTATGGTTAGACCATAGCCTATTCACATGGGCGGTCAACCTCCTCTGCCTGGTTAGCAATCCACTAGTGGTTTCTGTTTTAATATATGGCCTTATTTGGGTTTTGTTGCAGTTTTGGAGAAAAATTAATTCAATAACCAAACAAACTTATCGTAGGTGGAAAATCATGGTTAGAACGAAACCAACAAGCGCTAATTTTAGCCTATTCACTCCTACACTCAGAAGAAAGGAGTTGAAGTGTATCTGGAGGGCTATAAAGCTAGTTTTTTTCTCATTGAGAAAAAAAAAATTGTTTTGGGTTTTTGTATGCAGGTTCTAGAGGTTATAATCGACTTTGTTTTCAGTGTAACAAGAGCATCCAGAGTCGGAATTGGGAACCATGATAGGTGTTGGAAAGATGGTTCAAAGAGTTATCCTTTGACAGTGACCAGAAGTGCCTATGTGCACACTCAATTAAGTCAAATTGTTCTGTAATCGGCCTCCTTGGTTTCAATACTAATAAAGTAGTCTTCCATCTTGAAAGTGGTCTCGGAGACGTAGTCCATTAGGGACGAACTCCGTAGTCAATTTTACTATTTGGTATCACTATGTTTTTGTTATTTTCACTTCTGTTATGCATCTTGCTTATGTTTTATCCTCTATCGTAAAGTCTTCTTCTCAAGTAGTTCTCACAATTTCATCACTTTCAGTTAACATTCTATTTATTAATGGTGTAATCAATTCTACATCAGTTTTAACATATGATCATTTCAGATCAAATGGAGGGTAACATAACCGCGAATGCACATGAAAGATGCTGAGAAAGGAGAGTGGTAAGTAGGAATGTGATAAGAAGTTTTCTGAGGGGGGTCGAGTGGTGGTAGTATCATGGGGGGGGGGGGGGGGGTTGCAAAATGCAGAGGGGAAGACACATAGCATGGGACCGGCAGGGTAAAACCGCCTTTCTGGACCCCCCTGGTGGTAAATCTAGGATGAAGGGGGACCAAAAGTGATTGTGAGCCATTGATCTATGAGGTGAGAGGATCAAGGAGCGGGAAAGTTGCAACTGTTTAACCCCATGTGACAAAATCCCCTTTTGTCATTTTCAACCTTACAATAAAATCAAACTATAGTACCAAGTAGTTTATCACAATTTTATTTAATCACATTTAAATTATGTGATTAATTTAATCTAACCATACTTAATTATCCTCTAATACTTCATTTTGTCTTGCAAACATATTTTTATTTTTATTTTTTAAAGGTTTTGACCTTTTTTGAAAATAATTTACAACATCTAAAATATAATAGTGATCATATATAATCAAGTAATCCTATAAAAATTATAGGACCCCAACAGTGGCTCTAGCTAGGGATGACACTTCCTGGTGAAGTGTCAAGAACATTATAGACTAGTAGCCTGATCCATTGGGCTGATCCCAAAACCTACAACCTGTTCTGCCATAAAATCTCTGCCACTGAAAAACTCTCAAACTGAAATCAAAACCATTCTGCACACTGAAATCTGAAATATACACTGAACTGAAAGTTGTATTGCAATCTAAAACTGAAACTAGAAAGAATGCATTGAAATGCAAAAATGCTCAAAGTATTGAGCTTTTTTCACTCTAATACCCACTTTAATCTAATAAAATGACTTTCGTATCAAGTGATAACAAACATCCAGCGCAACCATTCAAGTAAATGGATACTTAATTGAAGTTGGCATTCCAATTCTTCAGGTGGAAAAATAAATTCAGAAAATGGAAACTTAACTTTTCCACTGGATCCAATAGCTACATTGATGAATCTGGAAAATTATCCCTGCACCAATGAATGCAATAAAAGGACCAAAGGATCATGGAAAACATGCAACATATGATCTTATGGATGATTTAAAATAGGAAAACAAACCTCATTCCAAATTGTTGTTTTGCTTATGTGTTGATACTGATTCTCTTCAAACATAATGGGAGAAAACGATTTTTCCTTATTATTATCCACTGTAGTCAAGAGTTCTGAATGCTCTTGAATCTCCTCAAATATGACAATAAAATCATATGCAAAAGGAAATCCTTATCATTCATTTGGTCACACAAAAGCAGCTTACAAGCTAGTTGCAAATGCTCATTAATTTCAAGTAAAGGAATATGACTCGAATCCCTGATTATGCTATCAGTCTTACAGATGTTCATCTTAAGGACTGTTGGAAAGCCTTGATAGGAGTACAAGGACTACTTATGGTAGATGATAATGAATTTTTATCTGTAATAGTTGAAACATCCTTCCAGTTAACTAGTATTGTGCATCCAAAGCTGAAACAACCGATGTTAAAGGATTGTGTCACAATAGGAGTAGGAAATGCAAAAATTGAAGGTGTGCATTGCAATAAGGAATCCTTACCTAGTGATTGGTATTTTCAGTACAAATCATTGGCTACAGACAATACAAATAGTATGATTAAGAGGATGTCTGTTGCAGATGGTTGTGTTAAGATAATTCCTAATCCTAACCAATCTAGAATTCCCAGGCCAATAGTCTTACCAGAAAAGCATGTACTACCAGTAGAAGAACCAATCCATCATAGTGGAAGAAGATCCTTTTATAGAAAAGCTTCCATACCAAAAGAACCTTCCACCAGTACACCCCGGTCTGATAATCAGTTGTACATACCAGAGGAAAAGACAGTGAAGGTAACACTGAAGAGAAATTGTGTGGATATGTTTCTGGAGAGTTCACACCAAGCCAGAAGAACTACTTCATAGCTGAAAAGGAGAATTTGGCTATTTTTAATGGGATTCAGCATTTCGAGGTATATCTCACTCCAGTCAAGTTTCTGATTAGAACAAACTCCAGGAATTTCAAATATTTCTTATCTGCAAATATTTCAAGGCAAATTGCAAAAGGCAGGGTTTTAGCCTGGCAGATTTGGTTTCAGCAGTTCGACTTTGAAGTCGAATGGATTCCAGGCAATTCTAATTTTTTGACAGACTCATTAACTAGAGACATGAATAAAATTTTTATAACTTGTAAATATTCAGTTTTTGAAATTCCAGGCAAATCTCCAAAAGATGATAATTTTTCCACCTTTGTAGATAGATTTCGAATTCTTGAAAATCATGCAGGATTCGTTGCAGAAGAGATAAAAAAGGTGGTAGGATTGAGATTAAGAAGAAACATGTGGATAAGAAAGTGCCAAGCTTGGAAATCAAAGAATTTGGGCATATCCCTAGGCCTAGACGACAATTTGGTAAAAGTTTTCCCTTTGCCAAATATGAAAGTAAAACTCTTCTTTCGGAGTTTATGTGATTTATGGTCTAGTGTGTTTACTAAAGAAATGATCTGGACACTCAGGATTCTAAATTATTATCAGATCATTGGAAGTGTTGATTTTGCACTAAGCATTTATACAGGTGCAAAGATTTTGGATCTCGAAGAAATCCCCATCAAGGAAGAATTAATAAAGTTCCTAGTATCTTTAAAGATTCCAGATATTTTCGAAGAACTTGAAGCCTCCTTATTACAAAGAGTTGACGATAATTATGCAGTCACTGATACATTTCCCCAATATAGATCTTTGAAAATTTTGCAGATTGGGAAATTAAAGGAGTGTGCAGAAAAATAAAAGTTACCAGAGTGTCTCAATGTATCCAAAGGTCACTACAATACTTAAGAACATTTGCTTTTCCTTGGGATTTTCATAGTTTGAGACTAAGAGAAAGCATAGATCCAAATCCATTTGCTCAGGTGTTTAGTCACGAAAGGATTGGTGAAATAGAAGCTGGTAACAACCAAGAACTAATCAAGCAGCGTGTCGATTGGTTCCATGAGTTTGGAAATCTAAGGTTGGTTGAGAAGCTCCAAATTCTTAACAAAATGAATGACTTACAGGGACAGCCTAAAGTTTTAAAATTTGCAGTTAACCAAAAGGCGTTAGTCACTATTTTAGTTCTTCCTCCAAACTGGAATAATAATGTCATTCACATAATTAGTTTAATTATTTCCAAAAGAATATGCACATCAATGATTTTTGAGCTCGAATGGCAGCATCGAGATGTTTTAAATGAAAACTGTAGACTATGGATCCGGCACGCTATTGAAAGCTCCACCAAAATGTTCCAAATATTTAAATGGGAACTGCTAGATGGCATTGAGCTGGCAGTACAGAGGTCACCTGCAACCTGGAAGGCTGTTAAATATTCCTTTCTTGATATTGAGATAAGTGCTTTGCCTTTTTTGAACAAGTGGGAAAAGCAAGAATTGATGCATACACCTCAGCAGTCGGGCCTCCACAAGATAAAAACGAATATTGTAAAGGGAGAACCATCATCAACAGTGTCCCGCAGAACAACAATTCCATCGAAAGGAAGAGATGATCTGACAGATGCTCAGTACCCAGATGAAGGAATCGACAAAGAGTACAACCGATTGATGTACATCCACCACCAGAGAATAATTGATGAATACGAACCATCTCTAGGATTGTCAGAAGAAGACATGTAGGAAAACAAGAGTCTGATGGGACCCTAGTAGAATCTTTTGCTAGCAATGTGATAATATGATCACATGTTGTAGCAAGATTCCTTCTACTAGAAGATATTGAGTAGACACAATCGGTGAAAGAAATACCGACAGGACCCTCAATAATTTCTTTGTGATGTCATTGCTTAGATAGGTTTAGATTCTTTAGGAGTCTATTTAAGAAAGGGTCTTCAGAAGTTTAGAGTATTGTTTGAGGGAGAGAACTTGTGAGTAATGAACTCTGAGACATCTCTGTTGTAATAAGCTTTGTGTATTCTGTTTGCTTTTATTAATATCGAAGCCTACTGGGCCACCTGTCTGAGGACAGTTCCTGTATCCGAAAGAGGTTTGAGCTATAAGATGCTGGAGAGTAGAAGACCCATGGAGAGAGGTGATGTGACTCGTGCATGGTCGCCTAAGGATATGATATCTGTATCAAATCTATTGATTGGAAAAGTTGTGACTTTAATTAAAAGTGAGTTTTGCATGCATAAAAGCTTTATCATTTATCTTTGTCTTTGTTTTAGGTCTTTGTCTATTCTGGTATCGGAGCTACCCCTTGTTCCTTGGATTTCAAAGTCATATCTATTCTCGGACGAAATACATTCTATAGAAAAAATCTGAAGAAAGCCAGGAAGCCTTCGAAAAGCGTCTTTGTTTATCATTGTGCTGAGTAGATAAAAGCTCCTTTAGTTGACTTATGGAATAGAATTTTATCAATTCATCATGGCCAACTTCTTGAGATCCTTTTCTACCATTGATAAGAGATGAATATCTGAAGTAGAAAATAGATCCCTTGAGTCTGAAGTAAATGAACATGAGAAAGTTGAGGACCTTGAGAACTGGAACCCGCCTGCATTGAATACTAAAGAAGTTTATCCAGTCCCTGTTATGTTCAAACTTTCAAAGAAATATTACTTCAAAGAATTTGAGCTCAAAGTTAGAATTAAAGGTCCGTTTGTACAGATAGTAGGTTTAAATTTATTTTCATAAGATCAAATCAAAAAGTTTATAAAATATGTTGTTGAAGGAAGATTCTATTACTTACATTTTGGAGCAATTAGAATCGGTCTAGCCCCATTGTTCAGACATGGATTAAATACTCCTTTTATAGCAGAGTTATTTGATACAAGGCATAACACATATGATCATGCCCGAATAGGAACTATATTGGGAAATCTGTCATCAGGTTGTGAGCATGGAACAATCTTGCCTGATTATGCTATTAGTCTTACAGATGTTCATCTTAAGGACTGTTGGAAAGCCTTGATAGGAGTACAAGAACTATCTATGGTAGATGATAGTGAATTTTTATCTGTAGTAGTTCAAACATCCTTCCAATTAACTAATACTGTGCATCCAAAGCTGAAACAACCGGTGTTAAAGGATTGTGTCTCAGTAGGAGTAGGAAATGCACAAATTGAAGGTGTGCATTATGATAAGGAATCCTTACCTAGTGATTGGTATGTTCAGTACAAATCATTGGCTGCAGACAATACAAATAATATGATTAAGAAGATGTCTGTTGTAGATGGTTGTGTTAAGATAATTCCTAATCCAACCAATCCAGAATTCCCAGGCCAATATTCTTACCAGAAAATCATGTACTACCAGTAGAAGAACCAATCCATCATAGTGGAAGAATATCCTTTTATAGACAAGTTTCCATACCAGAAGAACCTTCCACCAGTACACCCCGGTCTGATAATCAGTTGTACATACCAGAGGAAAAGCCATTTTTTGCAGTAAATAAGATGTTCAGAACTCATGTAAATACTTTTCCACCCATAGAAGAATTTCTGTTTGCTAATAGGATATTTGTTAAAGGAGGAAAGTGGCCACCCAAAACAAAGTTCCGTGTTTCCTCATCTCATACCAGACAACCACCTACAAGAGTAGATTGTGCTCCATTGCTAGAACACAATTCTTAGAACCAGAATGATATGGATGAAGTTTATCAGGTAGGAAACTATCTGACCACTTGGTGCTCACATGCAGAAGATGTTCTAGATGATCTAGGACGACAAGCAGATTTGATCAATGATAACCTTAAGTTGCTTTGTGATGAGCAACAGGCAGAAAAGAGAGAAAGAGAAGAGAGGAGAAAAAGGAAATAGAAAAAGAAGGCCAAACAAATTCCTAAATTTCATGTAGATATGTCCACACCCAATTTTTGGGATTTAGAAGAAGAAGAATATAAGAGAGAAATAGTTACCTCTAGTGCAGGAGAAGGAACTTCCATAGACACTAGGAAATTAACCAGTGAGACAAAATCAATGAAATCATTCAAAATTGATAAACTCTTTGAGTCGAAGAAGGAAGTTATGACCCTGGAGCAAGCTGCCTCTAGATTCTCATCCTTCATCTTCCCGTCAATAAACAATCAGAATAAAGCTCATATTCTGAAAGATGTCACTAAATATCCTAGAATCGAGGAAGACCTATTTGCAACCAATACTAGTGGCTATATACTAAATCTTGATAATTCTTCAAATCTAGGAGAATCTATCAGAATCTGGATTGGAGCATTATACCAGATGCAGGTCACTACAAACTTGGATAATTTATCCATTATGATTCTAGTAGAGAAAAGGATGTCTGGAATTGTTTATGACTGGTGGATGGGACCATCAGATGAAGAAAGAAGAGTAGTCATGGAAGTTGGACTGTCCACACTAGAAATATTGTTGAAAACACAATTTGTGCCAGAACCAGTAGATGAGAAAAGGAAAATTATAACTGATCTTAGCCGCATGGAACTAAAAGATCTAAAATACTTAGATCAATTTAGTAAAGATTATATGGCTAAGGTATTCAAAGCTAGTCTCACCAATGATCTTGCTCAAAAGATTTCATTTTTATCAAAGCTAGCAGGCAATTTAGGAGATCTTGTGATGAAGGATCTAGAAATACAAATGAAAAGTCTAGATCAGATTATTGGGTTGATCTTCTGTTTATAGTTTCAGAAAAGGTAAAATATTTATGCTGGCAAAGAAAGCACATGACATCACACCCAGTTCGGATGTCTGTAAACAAGTACTACCATGGATGCCTTTCAAGACAAAGAAGAAAACCAGAAGGTATGGTAGATTCAAACCCAAAAGAATATCTAACCCAAAGAAGCCTTTCAAAAGATTTAGATTTTTGAAGAAAAGGACAAAGCCACGAAACAACAATTATTGTTTCATCTGTAAAAAAGAAGGACACTTTGCAAGAAAGTGCCCCTAGAGTTCATCTAGCAAACTCAAAGCATCTGTAGATATTGAAGAATTTCAAGATGACTGGTCAGTTGTAGAGTTAGATGATGAAATTTTAGATGTATATATTCTTATTGAAGTTTCAGATGTTGAAGAAGATAATGAAAATGTACAAAAAATGAATTTATGTCCATCCTGTACAGAGAGCGTTTTTTCAAGTGAACAACATTATAGCGATGAGGAGATTTGTTCAGACACTGAATTGACAAGTGAAATAGAAGACAATTCAGATGATGAATCGGTAAGTACAATATCAGTTACAAAGGAAAAAGGTAAGTGCTCTGTATCACCTTTGCCTCATCTGAATTCTTTCTGTCCATATGAAAAAAGAACAACAACTTCAACCAGTTTGCCACAACCAGAGGTCAAAAGAGAAAATATATTATTGAAAAGGATTGTCAAAACCAATAGTCTTATTTATATTCCAGGTCGAGTGCAAGTTAAAAATGAGTGGATTTCAGTAGATGCATTTGTTGATACTGGAGGATCAAATAACTTGGCAAGGCCATCTTTGTTCAAACCTCTGTGGAAACCATTAAAAAACATACTGATTTCAGAAACCATTGGAGGATCTGTGAGCCTCACACATTATGTAGACAACGTTTCTTTAAAAGTTGGGGGGAGTATGATCAAAATTTCAGCAATTCAGCATTATGATCCCTCAACAAGCTTAATTTTTGGAATGTCGTTTCTAAACTCTATGCTACCCGTCACAATCAGCCAGGATAAGCTGATTATTAATTTAGGAAAGAAAGCTATCTCTGTACCTAGATTTTTTTTGGCAAATTCAGAAGCTAGGCATGAGAATTGTCAAAAAAGAGTAGGAACCGGGAGGCCATTAAAAGATCCAGATGATTGGCAAGAAGTCCTACAATTTTATGAGGCCAGAGAAAAAAATAAACAAAAACAATTTCCATGTATTGATCCCAACTAGTCTATAGAACAACATGATATTCATCAAAGACTCCTAAAGAGTTGCTTGGACAATCCACAACAATTTTGGGAAATAGAGAGTCTGATGTAAGAGATTGTAGCCTTACATGACAATGGAGTAAAAGGTAAGATGATTCCCTACACACCAGCTGATGAGCAAGAAATTAAGAATCAGATTCAAGAGCTACTAAAAACGCAACTTATTGAGCATAGTGAATCTCATTACACTTGTTCTGCATTTCTAGTAAGAAATAATTCTGAGATTGTAAGAGGTAAGCCAAGGATGGTTATAAATTACAAACCTCTTAATGCCATAACTCGGAATTTTAATTATCCATTGCCGAGGCCAGAAACAATTATGAAAAAGATGCAGCATAGTAAGGTGTTCAGTAAATTTGATATGAAGTTAGGATATTATCAAATCTAGATTCAACCAGAGGACCAGCACAAAACTACATTCATCTGTCCAGCCGGGTTTTATCAATGGAAAATTCTTCCGTTTGGTCTAAAAAATGCTCCTGCATTCTTCCAAAGAAGAATGGATTATATTTTTGCAAAACATGATTTTATTGTGACATACATAGATGATATATTAATTCATAGTCCAGATGTACATACTCATCTAGAGCATTTAGAGATTTTTCTTAAAGAAGTTAAACAACATGGGATAGTTCTGTCAGAAAGGAAGATGTCCTTGTTTCAGGATAGCATTGATTTTTTGGGGATTAATGTTGCTAACGGTGCTATTCAGATGCAACCCCATGTGCTAACCAAATTAACACAATTTCCTGATGAATTGAAGGACACAAAGACAATTCAGAGATTTTTGGGAGTGTTGAATTATCTTCACAAATACATTCCAAACTTGTTAGAAAAAACAACCCCAATTAGAAGACACAACAACCAAGGATGGTCACAGGAAGCGACTGAAGCAGTCAAAAAGCTAAAGGAAGAGTGTCAGGATCTGCTGAGACTTCAGCCACCAGGTGATGGTTTACTTATTTTACAGACTGATGCTTCTTTATATTTTTGGGCAGCTGTACTTCTAGAACAAAGAAAAGACAGTGAAGGTAACACCAAAGAGAAATTGTGTGGATATGCTTCTGGAGAGTTCACACCAAGCCAGAAGAACTACTTCATAGCTGAAAAGGAGACTTTGGCTATCTTTAATGGGATTCAGCGTTTTGAGGAATATCTCACTCCAGTCAAGTTTCTGATTAGAATAGACTCCAGGAATTTCAAATATTTCTTATCTGCAAAGATTTCAAGGCAAATTGCAAAAGGCAGGATTTTAGCCTGGCAGATTTGGTTTCAGCAGTTCAACTTTGAAGTCGAATGGATTCCAGGCAATTCTAATTTTTTGATAGACACATTAACTAGAGACATGAATAAGATGTTTATAACTTGTAAATATTCAGTTTTTGAAATTCCAGGCAAATCTCCAAAAGATGATAATTTTGCCACCTTTGTAGATAGATTTCGAATTCTTGAAAATCAGGCAGGATTTGTTGCAGAAGAGATAAAAAAGGTGGTAGGATTGAGATTAAGAAGAAACATGTGGATAAGAAAGTGCCAAGATTGGCAATCAAAGAATTTGGGCATCTCCCTAGGCCTAGACGACAATTTGGTAAAAGTTTTCCCTTTGCCAAATATGAAAGTAAAACTCTTCTTTAGGAGTTTATGTGATTTATGGCCTAGTGTGTTTACTAAAGAAATGATCTAGACACTCAGGATTCTAAATTATTATCAGATCATTGGAAGTGTTGATTTTGCACTAAGCATTTATATAGTTGCAAAGATTTTGGATCTCGAAGAAATCCCCATCAAGGAAGAATTAATAAAGTTCCTAGTATCTTTAAAGATTCCAGATATTTTCGAAGAACTGGAAGCCTCCTTCTTACAAAGAGTTGACGAGAATTATGCAGTCACTGATACATTTCCCTAGTATGAGACTTTGAAAATTTTGCAAATTGGGAAATTAAAGGAGGAGTGTGCAGAAAAATACAAGTTACCAGAGTGTCTCAATGTATCCAAAGGTCACTACAATACTTAAGAACATTTGCTTTTCCTTGGGATTTTCATAGTTTGAGACTAAGAGAAAGCATAGATCCAAATCCATTTTCTCAGGTGTTTAGTTACGAAAGGATTGGTGAAATAGAAGCTGGTAACAACCAAGAACTAATCAAGCAGCATGCCGATTGGTTCCATGAGTTTGGAAATCTAAGGTTGGTTGAGAAGCTCCAAATTCTTAACAAAATGAATGACTTATAGGGATAGCCTAAAGTTTTAAAATTTGCAGTTAACCAAAAGGCGTTAGTCACTATTTCAGTTCTTTCTCCAAACTGGAATAATAATGTCATTCACATAATTAGTTTAATGATTTCCAAAAGAATATGCACATCAATGATTTTTGAGCTCGGATGGCAGCATCGAGATGTTTTAAATGAACACTGTAGACTATGGACCCAGCATGCTATTGAAAGCTCCACCAACATGTTCCAAATCTTTAAATGGGAACTGTTAGATGGCATTGAGCTGGCAGTACAGAGATCACCTACAACCCAGAAGGCTTTTAAAGATTCCTTTCTTGATATTGAGATAAGTGCTTTGCCTTTTTTGAACAAGTGGGAAAAGCAAGAATTGATGCATACACCTCAGCAGCTGGGCCTCCACAAGATAAAAACAAATATTGTAAAGGGAGAATCATCATCAACAGCGTCCCGTAGAACAATAATTCCAACGAAAAGAAAAGATGAACTGACAGATGCTCAGGACCCAAATGAAGGAATCGACGAAGAGTACAACCAATTGATGGACATCCACCAACAGAGAATATTTGATGAATACGAACCATCTCCAGGATCATCAGAAGAAGACGTGGGAAAACAGGAGTCCGATGGGACCCTGGTAGAATCTTTTGCTAGCAATGTGATAATATGATCACATGTTGTAGCAGGATTCTTTGTACTAGAAGATATTGAGTAGACACCGTCGGTGAAAGAAATACCGACAGGACCCTCAATAATTTCTTTGTGATGTCATTGCTTAGATAGGTTTAGATTCTTTAGGAGTCTATTTAAGAAAGGGTCTTCAGAAGTTCACATCATCGTTCGAATGAAAGAACTTGTGAGTAATGAACTCTGAGACATCTCTGTTGTAACAAGCTTTGTGTATTCTGCTTGCTTTTATTAATATCGAAGCCTACTGGGCCGCCTGTCTGAGGACAGTTCCTGTATCCGAAAGAGGCTTGAGCTGTAAGGCGCTGGGGAGTAGAAGACCCATGGAGAGAGGTCGTGTGACTCGCGCATGGTCGCCTGAGGATAGGATATCTGTATCAGATCTGTTGATTGGAAAAGTTGCGACTTTGATTAAAAGTGAGTTCCGCATGCATAAAAGCTTTAAGTCTCTGTTTTAACTTTTAAGTCT
>APFE031438848.1:0-16729 GCA_000404065.3 Pinus taeda | reverse complement strand
TATGTCATTGATATCTCTACTCGACTGCTGTAAGAAGAGGCATCATTGCTAGCCCAAGGGGCACTTATTATTGTTTTTATGAAAGTTATTGTTGTAATTGGAACTTTAATCATCGAATCTCTCTAAGAGCGATCTTGTAACTCTGTTTTGATGTGTAGTATATAACTTTGGTTGCTGTTCTATCTTTGATTATGGAGTAATCGTAAACAATGTGTCCCTGGAGGCTAAGGCCCCGACCCTAGTGGAACACTTGCTCCTATACCATTATTTCTGATTCGTGTGTGGTTTGATTTCTTCTTTTTTCTCTGTTCAGTAATCTGATGTTCCTTACTATATTACATATCAGTTCTGTTATATTTCATTTCTATTTGAATAAGTAATGTTATTCTCTGCGACATGAATGTTATGCTATTCATTCTAACTTTATATCGCATCGTTGTTCCTTTAACAATTGATATAACATTGTTGTTCCTTACAAATTGCCATTGCTATTCGATTACAAAGTAACATTGTTGTATATTCATAAATCGGTATTACTGTATTTATCTATGGTTTACTCTTAAACATGATTGTTGTTCATCTGGGATTGTTGTTCCATCATGATCACAATTGCTGTTTCTTTATAACTGTGATTCATACTTGTTGTATCGAAGCTCAGATTAATGTTCCTTTCAATATTAAAGTTCTATGTGTAATATTTGATCCGGTTTGTTGTACATTTACATTTGATTTAAGTTGTTGTTCCATATTTCATTTCCATTAGTTTGTTGTCCTATTTCTGTTTGTTGTTCAAATCAATTCTAGAGTAAAGATTATTACTTAATTCCTATAGGATACATTTATTGCTTCTTTCATTTCTGTAGGTTAAGGTTTTGTTGTTCAATCCTATTAAATAGATTAGTCGTTGTTCCATTTCTAGTCATTTGAATTATCATTGCTTTGGTGTGCAAAACGATTTGAAATTGTAGTGAACATTGACATATGTTGCTCAATTCCCAGATTGATGATATTTTCCTTGATTGCTTCTTAATTGCATCAGTTTACAAAGGGAAGAGTTACCACTACTCTACCCTTGACTGATAAATTGATGTAGCTTTTGAAGTGTATGATTTGAGCTTTAAGTTTCTCTCTGAAAGTAGATTCCATTCCAAGCATCCGTTTACTCTTGTATTTAAGCACTATACTACTAGCATTACTCTGACAAATGACCGCCTCAAACTGAGTACACTCTTTGAGATAACAAATCGTTCCTAGATTGATAATTAATGTAGGGTAAATAGAGGTGAAAAGGACCCTTTTTACTGCTCAACATTTTGGCACCGCTGCCGGGGAAGAGTGTAGTCATTTGTTTCTTTTTCAAATTAGTGTAAGTGTCTGCTAGGGGAGAATTGGGTTTTAAAAACGGAAGGTAAGAACTTGCATATGGAGAATGTAACAGCCCTACTCCCCTGCCTTCTTTCCTGCAGATTTGTTGATTGTTTTTGGGTAGAAATTAGTATTTGATTTGTGTGCATGACTAAGCAGAAAAATCTTGAAAGGAATTCTAAACCTCTACCCAAGGCTGATAAAGCTAAGGGGCTGGTGACCCTTGGCCGATCAACCTTTATAGACGAAATCCTGAAGAAAACAGAATCTCAGCCTTCAGTAGGACCTAGAAAAGTTGCTTCTAGACAACCTACTAGTTCCCTTCAGGTCACAAGATCACCATTTGTAGCCTTTGCTGAGGTGCATAGTCAAACCGAGGAGCAAGATTTTCAAGAAATTGACAATTCTAGCCCAAAATCATTGGAAGAAGGGAACCTTAGCAACCTCTATGAAGGAAGAGGAGAAACAGGGGAAACTAAAGAACCAAGATCTCCTCTTGGAATAATCCAGCCATTGAGCAGCCCATATAAGGGAAGTGCTGCAAGAATCATTGATAATGAAGTTAAAGAACCTCAAGAATCAAAATCCCCCCAGACATTAGGAACTCTCATCATCCCAGACAAAGGAAGTGTTGTTAAGGCCATCCCTGTTAAAGCCATCCCCCCTCCATCTAGCCAACCTAGGAATACCCTCCTAGAAATTTTGGAAGGTTATTGGCACATATTTGACCAAATGGCGTAGAACCAACCAAACACCTAAACCTCCACACTGTAATATCCCATTGTGGATATTGCAGCCAATGCACCTATGAAGGCAATTCCTCTCCAACATATCCCTAAATTTCATGGCCTAACATCAGAAGACCCAGATGCATTTTTGTTTGAATTTGATGTATTGTGTAGAGGATAAGACTGTACCACCGATCCCCAGAAAATGAAACTATTTCCCTCTACATTAAAAGGAGCTGCTTTACAATGGTTTATGGGGTTGGGTGGAGGTGTTATAAATAAATGGGAATAGATGAAAGATGTTTTCCTGAAGAAATATCAAGATTATTGTAGATCTAGAGAGGTAAAAGATGAAATATTTCAGATGGTAGCTAGACCTAATGAAACACTAGAAGAATATGTTAAAAAATTTCAGTATAATCTTCAAAGATCTCCTTATGCATCATTAATCTTGCTTGATAATGGATTAAAAACAACATTAATTAAAGGTATGAAGGAACAATGGATTGAAACATTGAATATTATGGGAAAAGGAGACATTTATTAAGAAAATTTTCCCAACATCATTGATTTATGTATCAGGAGCTCACGAGGAAGCACAAGGCTAAAACCAGTAGAACATGACAGGTTTACAAGGGACAACAAGATCTCTGGAGAAGGAGTAACTCGCATGGAAATTGGAAATTTATTAGAAAATTTCAAAAGTGACATATTGGGGACTCTGACAACGTAAATCGATATTATGCAAGCCAAGTGGAAACAAGCAAAGGCAGAACAAAATCTGGCAATATTTTGTCCCAGGTGCAGTAATAAATATAGCCACAAAGAATTCCCATTAAATGCGATTCAAGTTTGTGCCATTTGTACAAAAGACCACTGTACAGAAAGCTGTCCCTCACTTCCTGGTTTAAAAGCAGTATACAAAGAAGCGGAAGAAGAACCATAACCAATGTACCTACTTAATTAGTGTAGTCAATGGCAATTGTGACAATTAGGTATGTTCCCCGATCTAGCTTCTTCTTTTCAACCTCCACAATATCATGCTCAACAATATAATACAATGTGGCAAAATCAACCTCCCTTCTCAAATTGGTCACAACAACCATTTCCTTCATCATCACCATGGCCAAATCAAGCAAGTCAATCTAATTGGCCAAATTTTCCTTATGCCCCACCATACTGGCAAAGCAATGCATATCTAGCACAATGGTCCCCTCCTACTTCACATAGTCAAGTCTGGTAGACAAACTGGAAAAGACCGATGAATCAGCTAGTAGGAACCATTCCACTCCCTCAACCTACACTGCCAACATTGCAACAAAACCCCTAGTCTAACTTAAGACCGCAATTCCCAGCCCAACCCAACCCTAATCCAAATAATAGACCGATTCAATCTATTCAAATAATTGAAACACCAGAGGTAGAAACCAATCTAAGGGAGTGCAATGACCTTCAATTAAGATCTAGACGCATTATAGAGATAGAGGGAGATAAAAATGTTCAAATTCAAAATCAGTTACCTGTAGAACAACCGTTACAAGAAAAAGATGTGGCTACAAAACAAACTCATGATCAAATAACCACATCTTCTCCCCCATTCCTAGAATGATTAATTATACCGTGACCTGTAGAATATCCTGATTTTGACATTCTAGGAGAACTTAAAAAACTGTACATAAAAATCCCACTCCTCCAAGCCATCCAAGACATCCCAATATATGAAAAGACCATCAAAGAGCTCTGTATAAAAAAACCAAGGAGAATAACAAATTACCCAACAGTCCAAGTAGTTGGCACCTTATCTGACCTATTATTAGGAAAAGAAACACCCATCAAATATGAAGACCCAGGAAATCCAATAGTAACAGTACAAATCAATGGACAAACCTTTTCAAACGCCTTAGTTGATTTAGGGGCTGCAATCAATATCCTAACAACCATCACTTGTCAAAAACTGGGCATTACATCAGTAGAACCAACTTCCACTTTATTAGAACTGGCTGACCGATCCGTGGTTAGGCTAGAAGGCACACTACATGATGTCATGGTATCCGTTGATTCCTAGGAATATCCTGCTGACTTTCTGATAATAAACCCCAAAAACCGACTTGATGGACACCCATTAATTTTAGGTAGACCTTGGCTTGCAACTGTTGATGCTTACATTGGTTGCCGACAAGGCAGTATGACCATAACTAGAGGGCCTAATGTCAAAAATCTAGCCTTATATCCTCCAGCCCAGCTAAGTGTCACGATAATAAAAGCTAACAAACATCCTGTATCATACCTTATCGAAAACATTAGATCCCCATTAACTATAGAAGATGCCCTCGATTTCAAAGATCAAATAGAGGATGATGTCATTAACAATTTTATTAACCAAGCTGAATTTAGATCTCATATACAATGTCACATGATCGAAGCAGCATTAGATAATGAGTTGGAAGAAGATCGTCTCAAAGAAACTCATGACCAGACAATACCTACTACCTCTATTTCAAATAGAAAAATTGTAGATATTGAGCCAGGCAAAACTTTAAACATTAATAGTAACCTGACTCCTGAACAAGAATAGAAACTGATCCAGCTACTAAAAAAAATATAAGGAAGCATTTGCATGGGATTATCTGGATATGAAGGGAATCGATCCCTAGCTATGTACACACCACATTTATATAGAAAAGATGCAAGACCCATTCACCAACCCCAAAGAAGACTTAACCCTCATCTAAAAGACATTGTGAAAATTGAACTACAAAAGATTTTAGATGCAAACTTTATTTATCCTATTTCTGATAGCAAATGGGTCTCTCCACTTGTAGTGGTGCCAAAGAAGAATGGGAAGTGGAGGATTTGTGTAAATTACAAAGAACTTAATAAAGAAACACAGAAAGACCACTTTCCCCTTCCATTCATTGACCAGGTATTAGATACTTTAGTAGGAAAGAAATTCTTTTCTTTCTTGGATGGCTTTAGTGGATACAATCAGATTTAGATTTCCCCTAAAGACTAAGACAAAACTACTTTTACCTGTCCTTAGGGAACGTTTGCCTACACAGTTTTACCTTTTGGCCTATGCAATGCCCTTGCCACATTTCAAAGGGCTATCCTCAGCATCTTTTCAGATTTAATAAATGAGGGGCTCAAAGTATACATGGTCGATTTCACACCATACGTAGATGATTTCGACCTAGCATTAGACACATTGGAAAAGGCGCTGCAACGATGTATTGCTACCAGGCTTTGCCTAAAACATGAAAAATGCTATATGATGATGACTGAAGGTCTCATCCTAGGTCATTATATCTCAGTAGCTAGAATACAGGTAGATCTGGTCAAAATTCAAATAATTTTGTTAATACCTACTCCTACCACTCAGACAGAGGTACGCAGTTTTCTTGAATTTTTTGGTTATTACAGAAGATTTATAGAACATTTTTCTCACATTGCTGCACCTCTATATGCACTAACATGGAATGTTGATTTTGTGTGGAAAGATAAATCTGATCGTGCTTTTGTGGATCTGAAAAGGCTTGTGTCAACAGCCCCAGTACTCAGAGGTCCAAATTGGGACCTGCCATTTCAAATTTCATCAGATGCCTCAAACACAACTATTGGAGCAGTCCTTGTGCAGGAAGAAGATAAAAAACCATATGCAATCTGTTATATTCGCAATAATTTATATCCTGCTGAATTGAATTATACTATTACTGAAAAGGAATTTTTAGCTGTAATACATGCTGTAAATAAATTTAGGCATTATATCACTGGATATCCTATTGTTTTATATACAGATCACTCTGCCATAAAGTATTTAGCAAATAAACCAATCACGAATGGTAGAGTAAGAAGATGGCTGATTTTGTTGCAGGAATTTGACATCACCATAAAAGACTGACTTGGAAAAGAAAATCCTGTAGCTGACTTTCTCTCACGAATGCCAAAACTAGTGGACGCAGCAGCAGTCGAAGATCAATTTCTAGATGAAAATTTGTTCGATGTGACTATTAAAACACCTTGGTATGTTGATGTTGTGAATTATTTAGCAGTAGGCAAATTACCGAAACATCTAACCCCCAATGAATGAAAGCAGATTGTCTAGCATAGTACTTGATTTTCCTAGATTGGGGGCTACTTATTTCATACAGGGGCAGATATACACATCAGGAGATGCATCCGTGAAGATGAAATTTTGGACATTTTGAAAGCTTGCCACGATGGACCATGCGGTGGAAATTTCGCACATCGATGAACTGGTCACAAAGTCCTGCAAACATGTTATTATTGGCCCACATCTTCAAAGATGCAAAGAAATTTGTTCAAGCCTGTGACAGTTGTCAAAGAACAGGACACCCTGGACAGACTGATGAAATGCCCCTGAACCCACAACTAGTCATTGAACCATTCGAACATTGGGCACTTGATTTTGTGGGTCCAATCAATCCATCGTTGAACCAGAAAACATACATTTTGGTAGCAACAGAATATGTCACCAAATGGGTTGAAGTAGAAGCATTGCTGAGAGCTATAGAGGATTCCATCATAAAGTTCCTGTTCCACATATTTGTGCGTTATGGCCTCCCAAGAGATATAATTATAGATGGAGGACCACAATTTGCTAGTAATAAAATCGCTGCAACACTGAAAAACTACCATATTCAACACAAAATTACCTCTCCTTACCACCCATAGGCAAATGGCCAAGTAGAGAGCACGAATAAAGTAATAGAAGTAATACTGACAAAAACAGTTACGTCACACAAGTGCAATTGGGCTACAAGATTGCTGGAATCCTTATGGGCATACAGAACAACATGGAGAAGCACTACTAGTTATTCACCATATCAACTAGTATTTGGAAAGGAACCCATCTTTCCAATCGAATTTGAAATACAGACCTTGAGAACAACACACTAAGTCGGTCTAGACTTGAACGAGGCCCAAATTAATAGACTACAACATATTAACGAGCTGGATGAAATCAGGCTCTCTGCTCTCCAACATACCGAATTGATCCAAAAACAAAGAACCAAATGGCATGACACCCTCACCAAAAATAAAGTCTTCCGTGAAGGAGATTAGTCTTCCTATATGATTCTAGGTTTCAAGATTTTCCGCGGAAACTCTAGACTCGCTAGCTCGGACCATACGAGATCCAAAAAGTACATGATAATAGTACTATTACTTTAACCACCATTGATGGATACAGACATACCTTTAAGGAAAATGGCCACCACGTTTGATTATGCCGCAAACCACTTACTCGGGAATCCTTCTACCAACAACTCCGCGAAGACTCAGACATGCAGATTATGGTTGAGGAAGAGAAATCTTCCTCACCTTTGGTTCATTAAGTGATTTGATTGCTCTTACATTCTGTACATAATTCTTTTGTTTTGTTTGTATAAATTACTTCCTGTACATATTTCTGCATTTCTGCAACTTTTGCATTTTGCTGTTTAGCGTTTTCACCACTTTTCTGTTCCTTTTTCAAGGAACAACACTTCTACATTTCGTTGTTCCTTTCGGAAGGAACAAGATTTTCCTTGTTCTATTGTTCCTTTTTTAAGGAACAACACTTCTACATTTTGCTGTTCCTTTCTGAAGGAATAGCAGTTCCACCATTTTGTTGTTCCTTTCCGAAGGAACAACACTTTCACATGTTGTTGTTCCTTTCAAAAGGAACAACACTTTCACATTTTGTTGTTCCTTTCCGAAGGAGGAACACTTCTGTTTTTTGTTGTTCCTTTCTGAAGGAACATCACTTTCGTTTTCTGTTGTTCCTTTCTGAAGGAACATCACTTTCGTTTTCTACTGTTCCTTTTCGAAGGAACAACACTTGCATTTTCTGTTGTTCCTTTCCGATGGAACAACACTTTCATTTTTTCACTGTTCCTTTCCGAAGGAAGAGCACCTTCATTTTTCTGTTGTTCCTTTCTGAAGGGACAACATTTTCACATTTTTTTTCTTGTGCTTATTTTCTTTGTGTTCCTCTCAATGCACAATAGTTTTGAGTATATTTTTCCTTTTGCTTGCGATTTTGAATAGTACCTGTTCTATCTTTTTAGAGTACATTTTCTTCTTTGTGTGTTTTTTCGTTTAGATCATTTTTAAGAGTCATGATCATTTAAGCACAGCTATACATTTATGCAATGAATAAAAAAACTATAGGATATTGAAATCAACAAATTACATAAAAAAAATTGTTATCTTTAGAAGCTAGTGTCTGAATTGGTAAGAGAAAAGAGGAAAGGACACAACTATTGATCACCTTGCTGTCATTATTCTACTAATACCGATATGATTGATTATTTTTATCATGATAGTTCTTTCTAAATCCCCATAATTCTTTTTGATCATTATTATTGAATAAGAATAATGGCATTTTTTTTTTTTTCTATTGAGAAGTTAAGACTTCTTCCACCATCCCTACTCTTAAGGTGTGTTAAACCACCCTCTACATATAAGTAGGAAAAGTGCTATATAAAAGAAAAAAGAAGAAAAATAAAAATGTTCATATGATTGCTAACATGATTTTTCAGATGAAGGATAGGGGGTCTCATCAAGAGCTAGCCTACCATGATCATAAGGAATAAAGTGAAGTGGCATTCCCACTATAGCCACCACACCAAGGATATGATCCAAGAGGCACATCAGAAAAAAATAAAGAGTCCTTGGAACAGGAGGTCTCATCATGAGCCAGCCTGCCTACCTTTCACTCCTTCCTAGTGAATAGCATTATGATTCATCTGGTTACCAAACCAGCATAATGGCCTCCATTCTGACATTGCACAACACTTTCCTAGGCATACACAAAGGATTATGGTTCCAAGGGTGAAATAAACAACTCTGTCAAGGTTATGGACACCTGTGGGCAACAGAGCTTTGTTGATGGTATTGAAGTCATATTTCTTATACACCAATAGCAATTATAAAACCCTTCTTCTTATATCTTTATAAATCGTTCAAATGAGATTATGTATATAACCCTTCTGAACCTTTGAAACATGAAAATCAATTACACATTAATTATGACGGAAAAAGTTGATAATGACCGCATCAAACCTTTTATGCACGTCAGTTGTCCTATCCTCCAATTCTCGCATCATATCTCAGCACTTCCTTATTTATTAAGCAATTCTATTCTACGCCTCGATTTCGGTAAACTGCTCGTTGCTGTAAACATGGCATTCCCGTATACACTGTTCCTTAATGACTCTGTACCATGGCAGTTCAACATGCTGCTCTTTCATTTGATGGACAAGGTCAGCCTATCACATTGCGGGGGAGGTACAGGTAATCCCCATAATTCGTTGACATACGTGTCAGCTCATTAATTGGAAGAATTAATGACTTGGGAATAGTAATGCTTAACGTTATTTTGCTTTCCAATGTGCATGGCTTGTTACTTCGATGTTTCGCTCTGCAAAAATTAGCAGTAAGTTTGAAATTCGAACAGCTTGCTGTTCCGACATCTTCTTTGTGCTTTTCTAATAGCTAGCTAAAATTTGAACAGCCTGTTATTCCATTATTGTCACTGTGTTTTTACAGTGTGCTAACCATGGGAGGAAGATTAATTCGCAGGGAGCCACAGGTATTGATAGTTTTCGATGCCGCATGAGAGATCTTAGCAAGAGTAGGATGGTTAGTTTATCTTAACCACATACAACAATCCAACGAAATGGTGGCAATTGAATTTTTACAGAACCTGCATGAACATTACTCCATGGTAAGAGGAAAACAGATAACAGTCACTGATGACATAATTGCAGAAGTTTTAGGACTGCCGACCATGGGATCTGTGTGGACTCTGAAAAAGATGAGATTGCGGGACGCCATGAAAATCTTCCAGGATGAAGGGCATAACCTGACTGTAAAAGGAAAAGAAGTTTTACCAGCAACCTTGGGAGAACCGTGGGCAGAATTGGCAAAATTTATCTAGAGCTACATTACTTGTGACGGTAGGAAGGATGTGGTAAGACCATGACATCTTAAACTTTTAGCTGTGTGAAAACAAAAGTGCACTATGAATTTGCCTGTGTTTTAAAATTCTTTATTGCATGATGTCGCTTGAAGCATGAAGAAATCTCACCACATAGAGTTGGTGGTAAGTCACCATGGCTTAATACGACTGATAGTCAGCCACAACCTTGCCCAACAATAGAGTAGTTGGGAAGAACTGACTTTTACAATAGATGGAGGACTGGCCTTTCCGGCCCCAAAACGGAAACATGATACCGGTTCATCAAGAAGACCTTTGAAATGAAGGAAATCTATTAGACTGGAAAGAATTCGGGGAATGCTAAGGAATCACTAGGAAGATAGTGGTCAACCTGTAGAAATACACGATTCTGGAGACAAAGAACCCCCACAATTGGAAGGTGGGGAAAATGAAAAGGAATTGGAGGAGAATGACAAGGAACCGGAGGAAGAGACTGAATAGTCTGGTCAGGAGGAAGAGGAAGCAGAGCAACGCAGTGGAAGTCCACTGCAAAATCCGCTCTAAGAAGATGAGTTGGCGCAGATTCTGGCCAATATGGGTGAATATGCCCAAGCTCATAGCCCACTTGACCCCCACATCGAAGAAAGATCACAGGAGCACTCTGTTCATGACAAAAGTGCATCCGAAGAACTGTGTGATGAAGATAAAGGAGAAGAGGATCCCTCTGCTCATGATGTGAGTGTATCTGGGAAGAAGAATGATGAAGGAGAAGAGGATCACTCTGTTCATAATGAGAGTATATCTGGGAAAGAGAATGATGAAGAAGAAGAGGAACAATCTATTCCTAGTCAGAATATGCCAGAAGAATTTCATGATGAAGAGGAGATAGAGGAGGAAGCTGCTCAGGAAATAGTAGAGCAAGCTAGGGTTTCTACCCCTGAACAACTGGATCATTATAGCACTGAAGAAGCATCCCAAGAAGAAAATAAGGCAATTGGCCAAGATGAAGTCACAACACCTGAGGTACAAATTCCAGGCCCGAGCAAACGAATGACTGTTCCTTCCAAAAAAATAGAGGAAATTAAAAGATTGCAAAAGAAACAGCAAAGATTGCTTAACGTGATTAAGAAACTTTGGCAGTAGATAGGGGTTTTGAAAATGAGGAAGAAGACAAAAAGGGACTCTATCATAAAGCATACAACTTCTCAGACAAAACCCGTTAAGAAAAATATTAAGAAGACTCACGTCTAGCCTACCATTCAAAACTGAAAGGAACAGCACCCGGTTGTTGCCCATGTCGAAGTACAAACAGATGATATATCGGCCTGTGACAAGGAAATTCAGACAAAGGCACTGTCCTCTAAGGAAATTCAAACCATAAATATGAGACAATGTAATAAGAAGATTCAAGTAAATCTCCCGCTTACAACCACTATGTGGGATAGTGACTCAAGGATAGTAACTCTGCGAAAGGACTTGGTGCAAGCCCAGCAAGTAGTAGAGAAACTTACAGACCAAACTGTCTCTCGAGAAAAGTATGAAAAATTACAACAACAACTGAGGGATGTTAACTTATCCAAAAGCCAGGCCTTCGAAGGATGGTGAAAGGAAGAAGAAAGAGTAAAAAAGGAAACTCATAGACTAGATATAGTCATCATACAAATGGATACCCTATGCTCTTTGTACATTGACGTTCTACTGTGTAGGGCACCTGCTAGGAATTATGCTTTGTTTTTAATGGAAAGATATTTACAATTGAAAATTAAAGTTGTTAAAGCAGGAGTCCCTATAGAAATAAACACTATTGATGACTTCATAAATTTTTGTAAGTACTATGGGGAGAAAGTTCAACCCCTGTTATGTGAATTCCATTTGCACAATCTGGTATTAGATGGAGAAATAGATTAGAACCCTAGCCCTTTTGTGGGAGATGTCCAACTACAGGCATTTATTTCTTTTGGTGTTAATCAAATAAAGTGGCCTAAAGCCTATAATGTCTTTCAAAGACAGGAAAATGGATTAGACTTATGGGTGAGAGGAGAACCTAGAGACCCATGGCAATTATGGAATACACATAGGAGCCTAATGAGAACTTAGGGAGTGATCGAAGCATTCAGACGTATCCACATAACAGTCATACGATAAGGGATAGAATACTTCTTTACCATCAAAGACCTTACCATAGCAGCAACCAAGTTTCGATACCAGATTTCTAATCCGAACATCCAAAACCGAGAACCATTTAATTATGAGAACTTTAAGCTAGCTGCTGACCGCCTAAGTCTCTATGGTGACCTTGTTTTGAGAGAAGGACCATCTTGGTTAGGCTTTATATTCAGAAGTCCAATTATTTGGCACCCTGCACCAGGATATCAAGCCTTATATGAAATGCTTGAAGGACAGACAAGACATTTCTTTGAATTCCTAGCTAGCAATCATGGTTGTAGACCACCTCATCAGATCCCTTCTCCAGCCTATTCCCTCACTGCCTTGCATGTCAATTACAATGTTTTCATGAGGGCATGAAAAAGGGTAAGCAGGGGGGTGTGTTGGGCCCTAGAGAAGGTATGTAATTACCACTCACTTTGTCATCTTTTCCTTGAATTCATCACTTCTTTACATTATGAAATAAGCATATGGCAAAAGATTATGATAGAATCTAGAAAGATTGTATGCAACGCAAAATGACTAATAATTACCCTTTCCCTATGCAGAAAAAGGAGAAAACGGAAGATCGTCGTTCTAAGGGAAAAGATAAGACAAGTTTAATTGTTGTCCCTTTGACAGGGAACCGCATTCAAACAAAGCAATCCAGATTGGACCATATCAACCAAGAAAAGGAAAAGGAGATACCAAATTGGTGCAAGAGGACAAGAAGATAACTGAGAGCTAACAGTTTGGCGAATCCCTCAGGATCCTCTGATCTTGAGGGATCGCTACCTTAACAATTCACTGTGTCATTGATATCTCTGCTTGACTGCTATAAGAAGAGGCAGCGTTGCTAGCCCAAGGGGACTTATTGTTGTTTTTATGAAACTTACTGTTGTAATTGGAACTTTGATCATCAACTCTCTCTAAGAACGATCCTGTAACTCTGTTTTGATGTGTAATATATAACTTTGGTTGTTGTTCTATCTTTGATTATGGAGTAATCGTAAACAGTGTGTCCCTGGAGGCTAAGGGCCCGAGCCTGGTGGAACACTTGCTCCTGTACGGTTATTTCCGATTCGTGTGTGGTTTGATTTCTTCTATTTGCTCTGTTCAGTAATCTGATGTTCCTTACTATTTTACATATCAGTTCTGTTATATTTCATTTTTATTTGAATAAGTAATGTTATTCTCTGCAATAGGAATGTTATGCTATTCATTCTAACTTTATATCGCATCGTTGTTCCTTTAACAATTGATATAACATTGATGTTCCTTACAGATTTCCATTGTTGTTCAATTACCGAGTAACAATGTTTTATATTCATAAATCAGTATTACTGTATTTATCTATGGTTTACTCTTAAACGTGATTGTTGCTCATTTGGGATTGTTGTTCCATCATGATCACAATTGCTATTTCTTTATAACTATGATTCATACTTGTTGTATCGAAGCTCAAATTACTGTTCCTTTCAATATTAAAGTGTCGTGTGTAATATTTGATCTGGTTTGTTGTACATTTACATTTTATTTAAGTTGTTGTTCCATATTTCATTTCCATTATTTTGCTGTCCTATTTCTGTTTATTGTTCAAATCATTTCTAGAGTAAAGATTATTACTTAATTCTTGTAGGATACAGTCATTGCTTCATTCATCGTTGTAGGCTAAGGTTTTGTTGTTCAATCCTATTAAATATATTAGTCATTATTCCATTTCTAGTCATTTGAATTATCATTGCTTTGGTGTGCAGAACGATCTAAAACTGTAGTGAACATTGACATATGTTGTAGTTCCCAGATTGATTATCTTTTCCTTGATTGCTTCTTAATTGCATTAGTTTACAAAGGGAAGAGTTACCACTACTGTACCCTTGACTGATAAATTGTTGTGGCTTTTGAAGTGTATGATTTGAGCTTTAAGTTTCTTTCTAAAAGTAGATTCCATTCCAAGCATCCATTTACTCTTGTATTTAAGCACTATACTACTATTACTCTGACAAATGACCGCCTCAAAATGAGTACACTCTTTGAGATAACAAATTGTTCCTGGATTGATAATTAATGTAGGGTAAATAGAGGTGAAAAAGACCCTTTTTACTGCTCGACAGTGAACTTCCTAGGGTCTTTGTTTGAGAATTGTAATGACTCATTTCAAATATGTCCACGAGGAGGTTGAGAAAATACTAATGCACTAGTCTTACACTCTTATGATCCCTTCATTTTCCCAAAAAACATCTTTTAGGCCCTCAAAACAGTGTGTGAAGTTTAGGACCATAAAAACTGCCAAAACTAGTAAGTTGTGCTACAATTAAGGAAAATTAAAGAAATAATAGTGGGGTCCAAGTGAAATAGGTGGCTCGCCACCAATATCCACCTGGACCATTTCTCCCCCCTTAGGAAGCAATGGTTCCCATTGCTTTGAGTGCCTCCATGAGATGGGGAAACTTCTACTAAACTTGGTCCCTAGTGAGCCACTTGCCTTGGTTTGAATTGGTCAACTTTGACAACTCGATACAGTTGGATATCTTGTTTCTGAGTGGTCTTGATCTGTGTGTACATAATCTGATTAGTTGTACTCTTTTGCATGTAGTCTAGGTTAAGCATTGTTGGCTTTAGTTGTTCTGTAATGTCTGATATGTCCAGCAATGGTGGAAAGTATGGTTGAAGGTGGTCCACATCGAACACTAGATGCAGTCCAAAGAATGGGGGAATGTTGATCTCAAAATAGTTGTTACCCACAACCTTGGTGATGGTGTAAGGCCCATTCAAAGTGGTCAAATCTTCTGATTGGCTCCGGAAAGACGTTCTTTCTACAAATGAAACAAACAAATTTTGCCACCTAAAACTTATGTGGCACTTGATGTTGATCATGTTGTTGCATGTACATCGCATTGGACTTCTCTAAGATGTCATGAACATGCTGGCAGATGTGTTGGATGCATTCAATATAACTGGTTGATTTATCAGCCTTAGATTGTAAATGTGTGGATTTTGTTTGTGTAGTCGCATGAGGCATGACAACGTTAATCAAATACAATGGTTGAAATATTAGACCCACCTTAAAGGGACTCTGAACAATCGATCTATGAAGAGATCTATTATATTTGTGTTGCACATAGGGAAGACTCTCGTCCTATATTCATGGACGCTTAGCGTTGTACATGTAGAGTAGGTGCACTATCATCATTTTAACGACCTTTGTCTAGTCATCAATCTGGGAATGGAATGCAATCAACTTGGAGAGCTTGGTGTCCAATAGTGTCCAGAGGCTCAACCTTAATGTGCTTAAGAACTTGCTATCACGATCTAACATAATTGTTCGTGGAATCCCAAAATGTACTCACACTCATTCAAAGAAAAGTTTGGTTGTGTCCTTTTTTGTCATACTCTTCTTGAAGGTTGCCAATATAACCATCTTAGAAAATTTATCAATGAAAAAATGCACAATCATTCCCATGTTTGGTAGAAGGGATCCCAAATAGATATTCCATGGAGATGCATTCCCAGGGCTGGTTGGGAATAGGAAGATGAGTGTATAGGCCTTGCTTCTTGATGGTTCACTTGGAAATGGCATAGGAAGTGCATGATCTGATATATTTACCAACATCTTGTCAGAGTTTTGGCCAATAAAACTACTTTTGTAGTATGACCACATTTTTCTCCACACCAAAGTGTCTAGTGACCTGACTATAGTGCGCCTCCCAAATCAACTTGGTATGCTCGCTTGAAGTAACATAAAGTTGGCCCAAGTAACATAATAATGCATCTTGGAGGTGGAAATACAAATCTTTCTTTCCATAGACTAGCATCTAGTATGTGGTGGCCAACTCTAGATCATTTTTGTACAGTTGTGTCCATCTAGAGGTCTCGTAGCCACAAGAGTTGAGAATAGTTGTCAGTGTTGCAACTAGGGGCCGACAGAGGAAATCTGCAACATGATTGGTGCTTCCCTTTTGTATTTATTGTTCAAGTGGAATTGCTAGAAATATGGTTGACCACTTTTGATAGAGATCATTAGGAATCTTCCCTTGCGTTTTTATAAACTGAAGAGGTCGATGATCGGTTTGGATGACCATCTCCTTCCCCAAAATGTAATGTTTCCACTATCAGCAAGCCTGCATGATAAAATACATCTCTTTATCATAGTTCGGGTACTTTTGATTTATATGGGAAAGTGTCTCACTATGATAGGCCATGAATTTCCATGTTGGGTGAGGATTGCACCAATAGCATAGTGTTATCAGTAAATATAGTGTCTATGTAGAGCTGCTAGTCCCACTAAGACGGGTAGCTATCTTAGAAACAAATAGATTAAAGTTACTTCCGTTTCCCTTTACGAGAAGTAGATAGGAGAGGAGAAAAGAATACCAACCTCAATCTTTCGCTTGATTCCTTGCTTGTTCCTTCTCCCCTTTGATGGATCTTTGTCGCTCATCCCTTGACTACTCTGCTTCAAAGAGTACCTGTAAAGTCAAAGCAGCATAATACCTTCAAAGAGCAGAGATCTACAATCATAAACAATATAGGACTAGATATATATTGA
>APFE031438846.1:0-15172 GCA_000404065.3 Pinus taeda | reverse complement strand
TAACCTGGTACTTGTTTGAAACCATTGAAACCACCTTTCGATAAGGCTTTCATATGCATGATTTCCACTCTGATTCAGATCATGCTGCAACTTCTCTTCATCCTCCTCATTCTCCTATTCAAATAATTGTTCATCATTAGATATAGGATGATTCTTCAAATGTTAATTCATTGTTTTCTTCTAGAGGATTAGTTAAGCTTTTGGATACTATCAAGATCTCTTCTTTGCAAGAAGAGGAGATCCTAACACTTGCTAGGATATGAGCGAGTTGTTCCAAACTTATACTCATTGTTTTTCCATATACACATATGGATCTTTAATGTGTTTTTGTATTTTTTTTTTGAATGGGGGGGTTTTTTATTTGCGTTCTATTTCTATGTTTTCGATATGAGAATAAACTTAAATGAAAATTCCTAAATGCAATTAACCTTAAATGATCCTAAATAAAAATTCTTCCTAAACAATCTTCTTAACTAGCTTACATCTAAGTTTGCTTCCCCGACAACGGCGCCAAAATGTTGGGCGATTTAGTTGTCTGCTAAATCCCTGTCATTTAATTTATCAATCTGCGGAATCGTAAACTTAGATGCAAACCAATATATATGGGACCTTAGATGAAACAGGTGTAAGAAGTTTGTTTAGAATGGAAATGCATATTACAAATCTAAACTATCAGATCTATTCTATGAAAGCATAAAAATAATGTTTGATCAATGGAATTATTTTACTTTAGAAGATAGAGAAGAGTCTCTTGTTCAAGAGTCCTGGTTGTCCTTCTACCATCTTTCTATAATAACATTGCCAAACACCTAGGAAAGCAGGAAAGAAAGCATGTAAATGAAAGCAAGTAAATATTGTTCCCAATTCAATTCTTAGCTTATGGAGAAGAGTCTCCTAACTTAGGAGGACTTGATCTCTAGATACTGAAAGGGAATCAATATTCACATAAATGTAATCTAGGAAAGCATACGAGAAAGTAAATCTTATTTCAATTTAATCTAGCTCATGAAGAAGGGACTCCTAACTTAGGAGTTCCTGGTTTTCCTTCTCACATCAAAACTAGCTATTGAAAGGAGATCAACCTTCACACAACAAAACATGGCCACAACATGAATTGATACTAAAATTATCTACAAGTATTTACAAGAAAGAAATAAGATGAACATCATAATTAAGATTAGTATATTCACAACATTACTTTACAACAAAGTGCACTTATCTTAGTATGGGGATCCTTCCATTCCTCAATGAGCACACATGAGCAACTATCACACCTTAATAATCAAACAACACTCATAACTCATGATTTGGAGAAAATGATATTATTCATGGTGAATGAACAATCATAAATTTGGTGCTAATGAATAACTGATAATTGTTTTCTCTCCCTCCTCCTCCTTAACCTGATTTGGAGGATGCTCCTCTTATTTATACATGAATTAGGGATATATACTCAATAAATGTAGATCCCTTAAATATCTACTAGACCCACACTTGTCTCAACTTATCCCTAAATACTAGATATAAATCCCATGACACATCAAAATCTCCATGATCTTCCTCCTTGGAATATGCTCCACCTCTTAAGTTGAAATTCGAATTTGATCTTGGGAGGCCACATAAGGGTGCCTTGGAAGCTTCCAAATGATCTACACATGTCATCAAACTCAAACCACTTTTAGGTATAAGAAAATACATGTTATTTCTCTAACTTTTAATTATAAATTCACTCTAAATACATGAAATTAATAACTTTGGAAAATGAGAATATAAACTCATATGGTAATGGAAATATAGGGTTATGTAATGATAATATGGTGAAATGAGATGACAAAATGAGGATAAAAGATGAAAATGAAGTGAAAATTGAGGTCAATTTGGCGACCCAACACACACCAGTGGTGGCCAATGATTGATAAAAAAAACATTGAATAATAAAGAAGAAGAAGAGAGCAAGCGTTCAATTGTTTTTCTCTCAGAAGGGTTTCCACCTAATATTTGGTGTCCTCATGTGTTGATGGTTTTCTCTCATCTTTTATTTCCATTATGATCTATATGTTTCTCATATGATCTTGTTTATGCATATGTTTTTTGTTGCTAATAGATTGTGGTGTTGGATGATTAATTCAATGGTTCAGCTAATTGTTTAATGGAGGCAAAGTAAGGAATCAAAGAATATATCACTGTATGTTGTTTGTGTGTAAGGAAAATGTGTACATACACGTACTACCTTTACGAAAGCCACATATATATTCTTTTATATGAGAAAAAGAAAAAGTAAAAAGTTATTAAGATGATCCATTATGCACTATATTGATTCACATCCCCCCCCCCCCACACACCTTAGTATAGTGAAGCTCCCAACAACTACAAAACCATACAACTCTCTCATAATTAAGAACCAATTTTCAAAGAAGAGTGACATGTAAAGCTTCACTTCTATATAAAGGAATTAAGTACTGAAAGCTAAATTAAATCCTAGAAAACAAACGTTTCCTACAATGCATTGAATCACAACCAAAAGTTCACTAACAAACTTTGGTTTATGGTATATTGGTGAAGGAATCAATTACATTAATAGAAATATCCTAACTCCATAACGAAAGCATCAACGCCATCAATTAAACATGTAGTACAAAAAAAATATAAAGGTACATTCACCAACAACCTCTCTAAATAGGCCCTACATGAGGAGGTGTTGATGGTGTTGGACCAACCAACATTCAGGGGATCACCTCGATATGAAGTCCCAACTAGACCTCATGCCGTTTGGTGTGGGAGTCTGTTGCACTAAAAATTGTCACCTTGACATTTTGCAATTTGTGTGAGTCCATTACCACTCATACTCTCCTCCTTTGCGAGTCTTAAGCCTCAGTACCTCATATCAGGCCTTGAAAATAAGAGAAAGCCCTCAAAAGTCTCTAAAACTCTGGTTCCACACTTTCTCTTTGCATTACCTGCGGTCCCACACCTAATGGTCATGTATTCTGCACCTGACCGCTCTGTCTCTATGTTATGGGTTTGGACCCTTGTAAAAGTTAAAAAGGCATGAGTACATTCTAAAAACTCACTTTCAGTCATTTCTAGAAGCTTCTGGAAGGAATCTTGAGGTGGCAAGTTCGCTCTCTTAAGGTTCATGCATCATATACCTTAAGGAGCTAACCCCTTGATGTGAGGAGCTTATCCCTTTGAAGGAGGATTCTATCCCTTCATAGTTGGACCTGTAACCTCCTCCCCTGCACTATAATAAGAAGCATTGGGCTGGTTACTGGAGAGGTTAGAAGCTGAATATTTTTGAGGTGAAATGCTATTGGAACTTAGTATTCTTGGCTGATTTTTTATGAGGAGATATTACATACCTCTATGATCTCATTTGGAAGAGTGCAAGGCTTGTCAAAGTAAAGGAAATTCCTGTTTCGGACCCCGGGAAGAGCTTGTTCAACATTAAGGCTGAAAATGTTGTAAGGTTCTTCTACTTCAAAGTTAATACAATTAAGTTTTTTTTTCTCAATAAGTTGTTGATTCATGATTTATTTTATGGATTCCTTGATCACCATAATAGACATGATTTATGATATTTGCTATGCAGGTGCTATTTAATGTTTTTTTGTTTGTGATTGCAGGTCCTCAAAGGTAACTCTTTCAAATGATTGAAGGATGGCTACTACGAACAAGCATTGGATCTAAGGTAGGGTCTTAACACCTTTATAGTTTTTATTTATAAATCGTATATGTCTAGAGAAAGATAGATTTGTTTGTTTGTTTGTTGCTAGTCTATCTTCTGATACTAGGGAGATTGGTATTGTCCGCAAGATTGATTTATCTGGCCAACAAATTGGTGACTCCCTTGGGGATCTGGATTTGGATTTTGGTTTTCCTTTGTTTTGACTTGCGAAATTGTTTTCATTTCTGGTTTTTTATTGATGTATGTTGGCTTGGGTAGTTTTTAGAATATGGGTTGTTCTTTGTTCTTTTCGAAGTTTTCAGGGGACTGCACTTTCTCTTTACAGGTAGTGCAGGCATCTCCGCATTTTTCCTTTAGTAAACAAAGCGGGACTGCACCTATTTCTTTTGGAAGCCTGCGGACCCTGTAAATTTTTTTGAAAAGCCTAAAATATCTTCTTCTAGTTAAGTTTAGGTTTCATTTAGGGTTTTTAGTTTCTACCCAGATCTACATTTTTCCTGTCAAAAATCTCTTGTGAGTGAGTTCCGATGGTATTTTTGTTTTAGATGATTTTCTAGAAGTTTTGCATGCCTGGATTGGTTTTCACTTGGTCTCTGTAGTGACTCAAATATCAAAAGCTTGAGAAACCTCAGATCACCCTGGTGTCTTTTTGTCTTCTTGATGAGTCTGACTTGGTTGTGAAATCTGTCCTTTGTGAGAAATAGATTTAGTTTTCTCCTTGCAAATCTTTGAACAAGCTTTGTTATAAGTTTTGAATTTCATTTTTACAAAAGAAAACATATCTTGATGTTTTTGATTGGTTTGTTATTCTGAACAAATGAATCCTTAGTTTATTGAACAACTAAGTAAAACATACTCAAAAATAATTGAAGCTTTTTATTCAATTTAGGTTTTTAAAAGTTTTTAGATCTCAAAATTAGTTTTTGTAATTTTGAGTGTTTTTCTAGAACTTGTAGATCTCTTTTGAAGCAAATTATTTTTTGTAGTTTCGAGTTTTGAAAAAGGAAAGGGATTTATTGTGAGCATTAATTATTAGTCTCGTTTTGAGTTCTTATTGGAAAAGACAAAAATATTTTCTTTCCATTTCCATGTTGAAAGAAAGAATTGTTTCTTAAAGAATTGCATTCTAAAACTCTTTCTTTTAGCTAGAATTTCATTGAAAGAAAAACGAATTTCTTATCATTTTAGGTGCATCTTTTTAGTGTTTTTGGAGTCGAGTCTTCACACCATCAAAGTTTCATTTCCATACCTATTGACTTAAAGAACAACCCATAAAAGCAATGCTTAATTAAAATTAATATAGTAATCTTTTCTATTTCTTTCTATGGCTCTTATCACCAATATAGCTTAGGCTAGTATCTTGGAGTAGGAAGTAATTAACTCTCTAAGATAGTTAAAACAAACAAGTAGATACATCTTGCAGTAGGAAATAAATCCAATTATAATTGATGCATTCTGGGAAGCTTCTCTTAAAGGAGTCAATCACGAGATCATGTCCGAACCTTTGAGACAATCAATTCGGTCTCATTGGGAAAGATAGAAGATTTGCGCGTATTATAAATGGTAAACCTCAGATTAACCATTGTCGAGGGGCCTAGGGTCACTTGTTGGTAAACCTCAGATTAACGATGTCGAGGAGCCTTCAAGGGGATTGAGCTTTGTTACTTTTCCCTTGTGTGTAGATTGGATCGTAGACCATTCCCCTAGTTGTATTTGTTGTTGTTGGTAACCTTAGTGTCCATAAACTTAGGATTATTTCCTAAGGTGACGGTGAAGGAAGGATCTCACTGTACCTGGAGCAAACGTCGACTGGACTCACTTGAACTCTCTGGAGGGTTCTCTTCACTCGAGATGGTTTTGTGAAGAAACTTGTGCCAATCTGTTTCATTAAGCAGGTTGTGAGGGTAACTGTTCCAACCACCCTTTCTGTATTAAACTTCTACTACGTTGGATTTCATCACCAACTAGTGTTTTTAGTATGGGAAGTTACTATTTGGGTTGTAAGTTTAGAAAACAATCCTCATCCTTGAAGAAGTGAACTTAAGCAAAGCAGAGAAAGCCTCATATTTGTGAGGTAGCTACAGTTAACCCAATTTTTCATAATTTATAAAAAAAAGCGGGTACACAAAAGTTTTCTCTCAATAGATTATAAGAGTTGACACCAAATGAGATGCTCATTTGGATTGTTTGGGAGCCTGAAATTTGAATCTCATATTCATATCTATCAAAACCTCTTCACAATATAGAGATGAAGGAAACAGGATAGAAAGAAATTATATTAACATCCATGGATGACTAGCGCTCAATGGGATGGAAAATTACAGAGTATGTTAAGTCAAGTGGAAATTAGAGTGATAGATATCTTACTCTTAGACTTTGCCAAAATTATGCTCTTTTCAAACCTCTTTACCTGCTTTAAAGGCCTTGATATTGTGTTCATCCAGCCTTGAGAATGTATTCATCCAACGCCTAGACCACCTCCCCAAGATTTTTATGTTTTTTGGAATTACCATTGTTAAATTTGAATTTCACATTCAGTGATAGCGTGGACAAGGGTCACAGAACTAGAATGGTTGAAGGGTTTTGAAACCTTGAATATCTACAGGGGAGTTTGCTAGCCACCCAAACTCATCAACAAAGAAATAGTTGTTCTTATTATCTTATCTACTACAACAACTCACAAGCTATGAAACTAGATTTGTATCCCAGGCTCGTCGTGTCCTGAATCTGACGAATCAGACACGATTCGAGTAGATTCAAATCCGAAAATTCAATTTCGTCGCGTCCGATCAGGAGATGATCAAATCCGGATCATGTCTCGATCGGATACGACGAATCCCTATTTTCAAATTCGAATCCGGAAAAAGGGATGTCATGTGGCACTTTCACTTGTTTAGTTTGTTGTGGGCGTTTGGGAGCAAGGAGAAAAGGGTGTGGGAGAATTTTCGACGAGATTCAAGCAACAGGTAAGTGCATTTTCTCTCTTTTTTGTTTTTCATTTTTTATTACAGTAGTTTGCATGTGCATTTCTTTTACAATTTTTTTCATTTTTTATTTTTTCTTACAACATTCATGGCTCAATCAAGGGCAGTAGGGAAGGGGAAAAGGAAGGGGAAGATTGTCCCCATTGGAGTTTCCCCTCCTCTCCCATTTTCATTAAGGACTGCAAGTGGGGCTGGAACAACAACTTCAAATGTTGAAGGAAAACTTCCTCCTCAAGGTAACAAATATCCCTTGTGGAAATATGTCACAAGAGAGCAAGAGCCACCCAACAAGGTGAAGGGAGGAGGCAATGTGAGTTGGAAATGTAGTTACTACCACAATACTTTCACGAGCACATATTTTTGTGTAAAATATCATTTGTTGGCTTTACTAGGCTATGGAATTGGAGCTTGTACAAATGTGTCGTTACCAAAGAAGAAAGAAATGCTAAGAGAGTCCAATGTTGGTATGGAAAATGTGGCTACAAAATAATAAAAAAACAAGAATGATGACCCCCTTCCGTTCTTGAGGAAAAGCAGCAAAAAAATCCCATTTGAGAGTTCTCGTGGGGGACTAACAACAAAAAGAAAGACAATTTCACTTGGTCCAATGGACAAGATTTTTTATAAGGAGAAACAAGCAGAGCTTGATCTCACCATTGCCTATTTTTTCTATAAAAACTTAATATCCGTTAATGTTGCAAGCTCACCTCTATTTATTGAGATGTGTCGAGCTCTAACTCAAGGGGATCCATCAAGGTATGTGCCTCCTGTGTCAGATAATCTTAGAACCACATTGTTGACGAAGGCAAAAAAAAGGTGGAAAAAATTCTTAAGCCTATTAAAACATCATGGCCAACATCTGGAGTTAGCATTATTTCTAATCAATGGACAGATCCAACATGACACCCACCCATCAACTTCATGGTTTCTTCCTTGAATGGTTCATTTTTCTTCAAAGAAATGGATGCACTTGGACAATACAAGGATGCACAATATATGGGTGAGTTGTTTATTAAAGTTATTGAAGATGTGGGAGTTGATTCTTGTGTGCAAATCATTACAGATATTGCACCTGTTTGCAAGGTTGTTGACATGATTGTGGAAGCCAAATATCCACAAGCATTTTGGACACCTTGAATTGTCCATTCATTGAATTTAGCATTGAAATATATTGCTTCTATGTGCTTTGGATTGGTAACATTATTGAGGATGCATGGCATATCTGTAACTTTGTACAAATCATACAAATTCCCTCACTATCTACAAGGAGTACAAAAATATATCATTGTTGAAGATTGTGGATACATGGTTTGCCTCTTCATTCATCATGTTGAAGAGGTTGAGGAAGGTCAAGACCGCTCTTGGGGCGATGGTTATTTCAAAGTTTTGGACTTTTGGAGAAAGACAGATCAAGTAGCCTCTAAAAGAGTGAAGGACATAGTGTTAGATGATGCTTGGTGGGAGAGGGTAGAACTACTTATTCAGATCATGGACCCTATCATTTCTTTTCTTCGTTTTGCAGATATAAATCAACCGATCCTAGGAGAGTTTTATGAGGGCTGGGATTCCATGATCGAGTCTGTGAGAAGCATTATTTTACAAAGTGAGTGACCCAAGTATGAGACATCATCAGAGGCCTTCTTCACCACTATACAAGATATTCTTGTCAACAAATGGGACAAGAATTTCACACATTTACATTGTTTGGCTCACTCATTGAACCCAAAATACTACAACCATGAATGGCTGAATGGTGGAACTTCCCGCATATTCCCTCCTCACATGGATGGTGAAATCTCACAGGGGAGGAAAGATACATTCATATAGGTTTTTCAGGGTCGACCATCCCTTGATGAAGTGGATGATGCCTTTACAAAGTTTTCCACTGGCACTGGTCATTTTCATGATATGATATGATTAGAGATAGGGGCTAAGAAGCCTTATTCTTGCCTAGAAAATCAGGGGCCAACAAGCCTTCCTCTATAGCAGTTAGCTATGAGGCTCCTCTCTCAGGTGACTTCATTCTCTTGTTGCGAGAGGAATTGGAGCACATATGGGAATTTGTATAGTGTCAAGAAGAGCAAGCTTGAGCAGTCCAGGGCAGAGACAATGGTGTATGTGCACACCAAATTTCATCTTATTTATAGGCAGAGGGATGAGTGGTTGAAGCGAAAAACAAAGATGTGGGATGTCTTACCTGATGATATGAGTCTAAACAACAGTGTTGAGTTGGCATTGGCCAACTTAGATCTCAATGATCTAGTGCTAGAGCCTATCAAATTTGATGATGGTGATACTGTAGAAGGGTCATAATTCACACAAGAATATGCAGAGATGACTTTGGATACAAAGGAATAGGATGAAACAGAGGAGAGAAGTGGTGACCATGATGATGAGGACAATGATGTTGATTTTGATGATGACTATGAGGATTGATGACTCATGAGTCATGAGCTACCTACTGCGTTGATGTTGTATACTTGTAGTTATTTTGTATTTGCTATTTCTATTTGCCATTGCCATTGCACTACCTATGTAAACAGTACACATTTTGATTTTGATGACTTAATGAGAAAACTACAGTGTATTTATCTTACTATCTTGTCTTTTGGATCATTGATGAATTGAATATGTATTATAATTTATGATTTATCATTTATGTCACAATTGTATTTGTAATTTTGTATGCATAATGTTACTTTGTAAAACTTACATCTAGATGAAAATCTATGTTTCGATCAATGAATTTGTATCATGAATGAGAATTTGTGTAAGAAATAACTAATTTTTAATATATCTATATATATATAACGTATCCAAACGTGTCTTGTTCCCACAGTGTCTGTATCTGACACTTGAATCCTTGTATCCATTGAATCCTGAATCCTAGTGTCAAGTGACTTAGCTCACCAACAATTTTATTTCTATCCTCTAAACCCAATAGTATTTGTGTATTTGAACCACAAAGAAGTGAACAAAGTGATATGTTCTACATTAACAATTATGTTTTCTTGCCAACAACACAATACTCAAGATTATATTTTTAAGTGATGGGGACACCCCTAGAAACCTGTTCAGCATGGTAGAACATACATACTCATACGACGACCATAAGCGCACAAATAGAAAAACAATTGCATAATTTATTGGAAATGGACACCCACATGCTTTGGCATTCCAACATGACAAGCTAAGAAAAGGCCCTTTCACAAAGTGGGTAGGTACCTTGCAAGAGAAGGGAAGATCATCATGTTCTTGCCAGAGCAAATGGTCATTTAGTGCTTTATTTGTAAGATTTAATGGTCATTTAGTGCTTTATTTGTAAGAGAAGGTACTTTCATGTCTAGAAATGGAAGGTTGACTTTTTCTTGTGAAAAATGAGAAGGTTGAACTGCAGTCATATAAAATTAAAGCTTGAGTTAATAGTAACAAAAAATGGAAAGTTGACTTTTTCTTGTGAAAAATGGGAAGGTTAAAGTGCATTTATACAAAATTATAGCTTGAGTTAATAGTAACAAAAAATGGTAGGTTCAGACAATTCTATTTAACTCTGATACATGACCAATTGGTCCATGCTAAGAATTTCTGAGATTTAATGGAAGATTCCTTAGAGATATTTAATGCATATTCTAAGGGATTTTTTGTTGTTCCCTTCTCAACAAACTCTACAAATACTAAAACCAGGCATCAAGCCCACCAAGCTACCTCATCAGAAATTGCATATAAAGTTGAAGAACCACCGAAGACTAACTTCTGAAAGTTATCTGTTCATTAAGCCATTAATAAACATTGGTATTAAATTATTTATCAATACTATACAACACATAAATGCCAAATTCTAGAGAAAATATATCAATAGCATTCTAAAATGTCTAATAAAAAATTGGATTATGTTATATCATTTTACCCAATTTATTTTCCTCCCTGCTAAAATCCACATAGAAAAATCTACGAAATAACAACATCTAACTCAAATAATATCTTCAACACACAAAAAGAATAAATCTGTGATGAATTATAACAACAATGAATGGTTAAAAAAAATACAAAACCTCAGTCAAGTAAAAAACTAAATGCAATGTAAATATTTTGAATTTCCCCAACTCTATTGGCTTTATGAAATCTTGCATTTTTCCAGCTGCTTTCCGATTTCATTCAAGTAAGAGATAGGTATAAATGACAAAACAAACCATTCAATTCCTCGTACATATATTGATATCAGTATTTATCAATGCTTGGTGGGCTCAATAGCAGGGCACACCTTATACTGGCACAAACAATGGAGTCATTCATGTTAAGATATTTTTTAGTTTCCACCTTCAGTTAGTCAGTGAATGGATCAATCAACACATAATGAATAGATAAATCAACACATGATATTAGTCACACCTCCATTATAAACATCTTGAGCCGCGGGACCAATAAGTAATGATCACTATCTGTCAGTGACAGTCAGCAATGGCACGCTTTCAAAATGCTGAACACAAACTGTAACTTAAGCAATGGAGTGGAACAGGGCATGCAGGAACACAAGGTCTACTCCTTTTAGGCTCAAATAATTCTGTAACTAAAATGGCAGATGCATATTTCCCTGCTGCTTGGACATCAAGCGCTAGGTGTTTTGGATGTGGGAAACCCTGCAGGAACACAAGGTCTGCTCCTTTTTGGCTCAGATAATCTCATCTGTGAAATACCAGCTGCAAGAGCATCTACAATTTTTGGCTCAGATAATCACATCTCTGAAATACCAGCTGTCTTAGACGTGAGAAACCCTGCAAAGTCCCGACGAAAGATTCATCTTCTCCATACTCTGTTGGAATTGAATTTGCAAACTGCGCTCTTTTCTCCCTTTTATATGAAGACAATGGAAGTGGGGTTTCTTCTAAGCATTGATCCTTCACTACAAGGGAACAGTTTTTCCCTTTTGGAATGCTGGGTGGAATATTTACATTAGACTCCGTGTAAGGAATGCTGGGTGGAATCTTTACATTAGACTCCGTGTAAAACTTGATCCAAGGGTGGCCTGCAGCCACAGATGATGCAAATATGGTCATAATTACATTTTAAGAGAAAATAAAGATAGTAGATATACAAAAATATTTAATTCTCAGCAATGCAACAAATTTACTCACTCAGTACTTCCTGCGGAGAAGGTCTCTTTTCCACATCCCTTGAAAGCATCCTTGATACCAAATCCCTTGCTAGCCCTGATATGGGCTGCCACACTTGAGAATGAAAATCTAAATCTAAATGTTCTACATGATCTGTCCCTTTTAAAGGGAGGCAATGGAAGTGGAGATTAGTCCAACGATTCTTCATACTTAACAACCAGGATTCATCTTCTCCATACTCTGTTGGAATTGAATTCGCAAACTGCGCTCTTTTCTCCGTCCCTTTTAAAGGGAGGCAATGGAAGTGGAGATTAGTCCTGCTTAACAACCAGGATTCATCTTCTCCATACTCTGTTGGAATTGAATTCGCAAACTGCGCTCTTTTCTCCCTTTTATACGAAGACATTGGAAGCGGGGTTTCTTCTGAGCATTGATCCTTCACAGGAATGCTGCCTGGAATCTTTACATTAGACTCCATGTAAGGAATGCTGGCTGGAGTCTTTACATTAGACTCCGTGTAAAACTTGATCCAAGGGTGGCCTGCAGCCACAGATGATGCAAATATGGTCATAATTACATTTTAAGAGAAAATAAAGATAACAGATATACAAAATATTTAATTATCAGCAATGCAACAAATTTACTCACTAAGTACTTGCTGCGGAGAAGGTCTCTTTTCCACATCCCTTGAAAGCATCCTTGATAGCAAATCCCTTGCTAGCCCTGATATAGGCTGCCACACTTGAGAATGAAAATCTAACTGTACTAGTTTTATTGCCTCAAATATGGCTTCAATAGATGCTCCTCGAAATGGTAATATGCCTATTCAACGAGACGGTCGTGGGGAAGTAAGAAATGCAACATGAACTGAAACAGGGCGAAAAAATGGAACGAAGGAAAGCCGCAAAGTTAATATTTTCTGAACGCCGTTGGGTATTTATGATATATTGTGTGTGCATCTCACACACAATATGCTCGATGTTTACGGGGAGTTATGAATAGATTTGCGGACGACATACAGTTTATAATTGGCGTGGAAGTCCACAATTTCCGCCGAAACTATCGATCCCTGTCATCAATCCTCAAACAAGCGTCTACTAAGTTCGTTCGTATTTATCTCCCTCGCCTAGACGTTACGAATGGGAAAGAAAAAGTGACAGTGCTTGTTTATGTTCACGGAGGGCATTTCTGCATCGAATCCGCTGCTTCACCTGTGTATCACAGTTATCTTAATAAAGTGGCTACAGAAACCAAGGCGATTTGTATATCGGTGGAGTACAGGAGAAAACCTGAGCAAAATTCTTCTCAGCACCGAGCTAGGAAGGGAAATAAGGCGAATTTTCATCAATTCTGAAAGAAAGTTTAAGGTGGACTGTTTCTCGTGCTTCGTGAAGATAACCCCTCTACTTTGTCTTTGGTTCTCTGCCTAGGTTCTTTGTTATTAAATGGATGTTCTTTGAGTTATTTCCATATGGAGTCTTTTGAAGTGGAAAAGTGACCAGGAGAGTGACATCGGTAATTCTCATTGTGGGGATTTCAGGGGTCTAAATCGGAGGGTTTCAACTGCTCAAACCCTAGACGCTAGCAATTTTTCTAGCTTGTGTCTACCTCCAATCAAATTTTACCACCTTCTTTGTTCCAGTCTGGCTCTCGTGTTCACTGTCTTCATTGTATTGAGTCAGTGAATTCTTATAACTCCATTTTTCCCTCTGAATTATTGTTGGTAAGGGGTTAATTCCATGTGGGTGGGGTCTCCAGTTAATTGGGTGCATGCAACGATCATTTAGAAGGTCATTCACCTAGTTACATAAGGCATCCCTGTCATAAGTTTAACTTGGAATAAGTCTACCTCTTATCGATCCAGGGCTTCTCCTCGATGGGTGTGTAGTGCTTCGAAGCTAGATAGACTCCCTTGTGTTTTTGGTAGGGGCTCTATCTTCTACTCTAAAAGGGGGTGTCTTGTCCCTTTCCACGTCTCGTTCTATAATCTTCATAGTCCGATCAACATGTTGCGCCATCATGAGAAACCATGCCATGGGGGTGGCCATCATTTCCCTTTAGGTCATCTGGCTCTCAGTCAAAGCTCTTCTTCAAGTAATTCTAGAGGTATGGAATGTGATGGTGAGGTGGCTTCCTCTCTAATTCATTCTCCTAGCTGGGTTGATGCTCTAACTTCATTGGAGTCCATTACAAAGAAACTTAGATGAATTCAGGAAAATATGGACCATTAGAGAATGATGATATGAGGACCGTAATGAGGTGGTTGCATATATAAATGATATTCAGTTTATTTGGAATGAGATTCTGGAGAAGCTGCACAATCTTCGTTAGAGCCAACATTGCACCAATGGGCGTCTTCGTGATCTGGAAGCTCGAGTTGAACACATCAACTTCCATATGCATGAACATGTTAGCTTTCATGTTGCACCTCCTGTAGTCCCTCCCCGCCCCCCTCCTTGATATGTTGATGTCAACATTTGTGCTATTTTTGTCTCTCTTTTGTGATGTATGGCTCTTAAACTTGGCAGAAATAATGCTTGTAAGGATCAATCTTTCGAATACTCCAACCCGCAGTGCCAATAGGTCTAGTCGAAATGAAGCTTGGGGGGCCAATGAGACCCATTTTGTAATATATGTTTTTATGATAATATAATCAAAGAAATTTGACTGACAAAAAAAAACATGGTAAAGTGGGAGTGGATATCCACGATTAAGAATGTTGTTTAACTCATATATTAATTCATTTTATAATAGTAATAGTAGTAGTAATAATAATAATAAAGTTATAATCTAGTTAATTTTTACAATATATTTTAATCTAGGCAATGTAAGATGTATTGTGGGGTATGCATTTTGATGCTTATCAATATTTACCAACCATCTAATTTATATGGATGTGCTAGTTAAACGTTATTCATAAAAAAAAGGTATTTCTATCACTTCATAGTTTTAAGATGATTTCACATTCATGTTTAACTTTTTAATTTTTCATGTTATTGAATTTGAAATTTTCAATTAAAAGAAATCATTCATGAAAAGTAATTAGTATAACTTTTTAATTGGGAAATGAAAATATCAAAGTGAACAGGTATTGTATGGCAGTTTAGTTCTTCTCAAAAAAATTAAAATTAGAAAATATATAACAAATACTGAGCTTAATAGGACTAAATACATGTGGAAAGGAATCCATAACTTAAGATAACTTTCTTTCTTTATATATATATAGGAATCCATAATGCAAGATTGAACTGTATATCCTAAAGCAAAAGGAAGCAAAAGGAAACGTACGACTTTTGAAGACCAAGTGCATATTAATGATTATAAATTAGGTGTAGACACCATTGTAACAAAATATATTCATACTATCTCATATATATTAGCTATTTCTTTTT
>APFE031438835.1:4465-38360 GCA_000404065.3 Pinus taeda | reverse complement strand
CCACCACTTGTGCTCTTCCTGTCATCCACACTTCCGGCCCAATCTGCATCTGTATAAGCAGGAAGTGTGAGATCTGTATCTCTAGGATACCATAAGCCATAATTTTGTGTCCCTTGAAGATATTTGAAAATTCTCTTTACTGCCTGAAGATGAGTCTCCTTTGGATTTGCCTGAAATCTACCAACTATTCCAACTGCATGCATGATGTCCGGTCGGGTACCTGTCAAATAAAGTAAACTTCCAATCATAGATCTGTAGGCTGGTTGATGTACTGCTGCAGATTCATCATTTGCACTGAGACTACATCATGTGACCATGGGTGTACACACTGGTTTTGCATCTTCCATGCCATATTTCTTCAAGATCTGTTTGAGATACTTGGTTTGAGATAAAAAGATTCCTCCTTCCTTTTGTTGGATTTGCAAACCAAGGAAATATGTCAGTTCACCCAGCAAGGACATTTCAAATTCTTTCTGCATGACCAAGGCAAAGCTTTGACTCATCTCTTCTTCATTGCTACCAAAATAATGTCATCTACATACACAACAAGTATTAGTAATTTATCATTTTCAACTTTTATATAAAGATTGCTATCTGCTGATCCTTTTGAAAAACCTTGTTGATGAAGATATTTGTCCAAACGATAGTACCAAGCCCTTGGAGCTTGTTTGAGCCCATAGAGAGCCTTTTTCAATCTGCATACAAGATTTGGATCATTTCCAAGAATGAACCCATCTGGTTGTTCAATGTATACTTCTTCTTCCAAGTCTCCATTCAGAAAGGCTGATTTCACATCCAATTGAAATACTTTGAAGTTTTGAAAACTTGAGAGAGCAAGGAACATTCGAATGGCCTCAAGTCTTGCAACGGGAGCAAAGGTTTCTTCAAAGTCTATTCCTTCTTGCTGCGCATACCCTTTACAAACAAGTCTGGCCTTGTTTCTAATTACTTCTCCATTTTCATTCAATTTATTTTTGAAGACCCATTTTGTTCCGATAACATTCTTATCCTTTGGTCTAGGAACCAGTTCCCAAGTGTTGTTCCTTTCGATTTGCTCAAGTTCTTCATCCATTGCTTTTATCCAACATTCATATTCGCACGCCTCTTTCAAATTTTGTGGTTCAGTAGAGGAGAGTAATGCCAAATAGCTTGAGGCTTCTGCAACTGTTCTTCTTGTTTGTACACCTGCTTCTTTCTGCCCCATAATCTGAGATTCTGGATGATTCTTCTGAACATATCTGGATGGAGTCTTTTCTTCTATTCTTGTATGCTCCTCTGGTTCTTCTTGAGGTTCTTCATCATTCTGTTGTTGAGGGTAGCCTTCATCTTCTTCGATGTCTTCATGATGTACTTGTCTAGGGATGTATCCCTTCTCATCAACCACTACATCAATGCTTTCAACAATTCTGCCAAGTCTTTTATTGTAGCACTTGTATGCTTTGCTATGTGGAGAGTAACCAAGAAGAATGCCTTCATCTGCTCTAGGTTCAAGTTTGCCAAGCTGCTCATTAGTATTCTTAATATAGCATTTTCTCCCAAAGATTTTGAAGTGCTTTACAGAAGGAGTCTTACCATTCCAGAGCTCATGAGGAGTTTGAGTGCTGTTCACCCGGACATTTGTTTTGTTTAGAATAACAACTGCAGCATGAGCAGCTTCACCCCAGAAAGTTGCGGGAGTTCCTGAGTCATCAAGCATAGCACGAGCCATTTGTTGGACTGTTCTATTCATTCTTTCCACAACTCCATTTTGCTGAGGAGTTCTAGCTGTAGAGAATTCTCTTCTTATCCCATGTTCTTCACAGAAATCAAAAAATTCATTTGAGGTAAACTCCCCACCTCTGTCGGATCTGAGGCACTTAATTTTGTGACCCGATTCATTTTCAGCCAAGGCTTTGAAGGGTTTGAATTTTTCGAATGCTTCATCTTTGTGCTTCATAAGGCCTAACCAGACAAACCTGGAGAAATCGTCAATGAATAATATCAAGTATTCTTCTCCTTGAGGTGTTCTTTTTCTGAAAGGACCGCATGTATCTGTATGTACTAGCTCAAGAGGCATGCTAGCTGATCCTTCCTTCTCTGGAGAGTTAGTTCTGGTTTGTTTTCCAAACTGACATGATTTGCATATGGTATTGTCAAGAATTTTGATATTTGGAAGATCGTGAACTGCCTGATATTTGCATGCTTTCCTTATTTGTGAAAAGCTTAGATGCCCCAACCTCCGATGCCATAACCAGTGCTCATCATCCTTGCTCAGATAGCATTGTTGTTCTTCTTCTTCAAATATGTACAGATTATTTGGTGTTCTTTTGCCTTTGATCACTGTTTTACCTGTATCAAGATCACGAACAAGACATCCATTTGACCTGAATATTACCTCGGTTTTGTCAATTTCTTCGTACATTTGGAACATTTCGAGTGGCTTAATTGAAATGGAAAATTGGATCCACATGGTCCATCCTCCTGGTTCAATACATTCCATTAACATCATCATGTGTATATGTCCTCTGCTGTGTTCGTTAAGTGCTCCCATGCTAGAATTAATTTCCTTCCTGTGGTTAGGATCGTGCTTTAATACCTCTGGTTCAGTGTCACCTGCCTTTAGGAATCTTAAAAGGGGAGGTATGGCATCTATGAACCCTCCCTTTACTTACAATCATCCAAGACTTTACTTACTTATTGCATTGCCTTACAAATTATTATGGGTAACAACACATATTACCTTTTGATACCGCTGAACCTTGCCCATATGATGCAGGAATTAGAAGCTATTGCTAAAGCCAGGAATCGTGGATACTCTTGAAGTTGAAAATAATACTGAGAAGGGGGGTGAATCAATATTATCAGATCAATAATTTAATTTTCAAAACTGATTTGTATACACTACTTCAGCTCAGTGAACTAGCATGTATACACAACTGTACTTAATGCAACTAGTGTATATGCAGAGATCTTTTGATTTACCCAAATTATCATGTATTGAACTTTAATCAATATATCAGGAATTCATTAGACAGTGCAGTAAAAACAGAATAAAGCATCACACATAAGAAACAAACATGAACACCAAGATATAAGGTGGAAACCCAATTTGGGTGAAAACCACCTGCTGTTGTCGTCTCTGTCTTCTTTTAATAATAAGAAAATTCTGTTTACAATTTTGTACTGGTGTAGTCTTATACTAGTACGCAGGCTTCTACCTACAGAAGGCTACAACCTTCTCTCATTTTTCAGCTTCTAGTAGAAGGGAGCTACAACACCCTAGCTCTTGTACTAGATGATATGTTTGCTAGTACTTAGGCACCGACCTACAGAAGGCTATGACCTTCTCTTTTCTTCCAGGGATCACATTTCATAAATTTTCAGATTGGATCCATTAACAACATCATTCAATCATCAAATATATTTGCATCAACCAATCTCCTTTTGAGCCAACCATAACCGAATCAATCAATCACTTTAACAACCCATCAATCTGCTCATTCAAAATGATGTCACCAGAATACAGTAACCAGAACCCAAAACACTGCAACAACAAAGAGAAGAAACTAAAACATATTTTATAAGGGATATGCTACTTCCATGTGTCGAACCTGCATGTATACACACTTTCCTCAAAGCCAACCAGTGTATATATCTGCAAATGTAAATTCAGAATTCTGCGGCTATTCTAGGTTTAGTTATACCCAGATCATATCATTTATAGAATAATATATGCGTCATAATTCAGAGCTAGAATACACATGAGAAAAAACACCTAATGATAGTTCATTTTACGCCTTAAGATCCCGATCCATCATTAGATATGATCCTGCATCATCAACTAAGGTTCATCCTCGGTTCAGATCCAGCAATGCACCATGACCCAATAACCTGCATACTAGATCTCACACTTCATCAGATATTCGATACTTGCACACCTTGGTCTAATGATCATCTCCTCCTTTTATAGTTTATGACTTTCTGAATACCATGGACCAAAACCACTTAGGAACAATACCTTGGACCTAATACCTGGGGTCAACACCTCGGAGCAGATACCTTGGACCAATGCCATGGGTCAAAATACCATGGACCAAATACTTCAGACCAAAAATTTAGTTTTCCAAGGTATATGTGCTTTTCCTTCTGTGAAAGTGCGTGTGTATGTATACGCGACTTGTATACAATGAACCTACATGTATATGCAACTTGGTCAATGGTGAACCAGCATACACCTCTCTTTCTTCATTTTGTAATTCTTTGTTGTTTACCTGCTATACTGTGATCTTTCATCTAAGTGAGTTGCCTTTTGAATTGATTCCTTGAAGCTACCCTGCATTTCATCACATCTATAAATACTACTTTCATGCATTCTGTCACATTTGATATCTCTTATGTATATTCATCTAGTTAACATATACAAGTGAGTTGTTCTGCTACAAGTGGGTTCCCATCAAGTACAACACATACATCATAATGCCAACACTTGAGCAGGATGGGCTCCTGTGGGGGGAGATTCTGATCAGGGTCTACGGAGGCCCATTTGATTGGCTTGATAAGCAACCTCAGCTACAAAAAAAGGTATAAATAACCCTACATAGCCATTCCCTAACGTAAATGCTGATGGGTTAGCCCGAGGGGAATCTAGTTAATGAACAAGCCTAGAAAGGGAACTGATTGCCCAAAGAACCAAAACCACCCAAAGGGAAAGGCGTGCGAGTCCCACCTTGTAATTTGGTTCCGAACCGTTAATTCCACCTATATATATGTGTATAAGAGCATCACCAGCAACAATAGAACAAGCAGCCTAGAAGAGAGGGGCTAGGTAGGTGCCATTCATGCAGGTTAGGTAGTGCCATTTAGTTAGGGAGGTCAGGCCACCTCAGAGCATTCAGACGTGTTTCTTGAGCACAAATTTCCGATAATTGTAGAAAGAACCTCTTGCAAATCAATCATATCACTCTTCCTGGGAAAGAGAAAGAGTGATGTATATATCTAAGTGGTAGAGCTGCAATATGTAAATTATTCTCCTTTTGTGTGCAACATCTTGTAAATCAATCAAACCACTCTGCATATATAAATAAAATAATGTAACAAGTTGCTATAAATCTACAGTTGAACACTGATATGAACAATCCACAAATATACTCCAATCATAATCCTCCATCCTCTTTGTCTAGTCCTTATACACTTTGATACTGTAAATGAAGGTATGGGCCATTGTAACAAGATTATTTTTAAAACAAAACATGAAATCAGTTTGAACAACTTATTCCGATGTAATTTGAATGAATCACAAGCACAATAAAGCAGGCCGGCCTGCCAAATTTAGAATCCAATAACAAAATAGAAAAATGCATAGAACCACTAACATACAACATACACAAATAGAGACAGACCTTCCAACAAGGAAAGATTAATCAACAAGCATAAACAGTCCAAGTAATATCTAAGATATAAGCAATTGAATGAAACCTTCAAATCCCATCCAGATTCTATGATCTCAATGCAGATGGAGATGATCCCAATCCATCCATCCTATCCGGATCATACGTCCATCTTCATCTCATCTTTCGGCATTGACTGGACAACCTGTAAAACAAATATTTGAAATTCATATATGACATAACAGTAAATAATAACACATAATTTAGGTCAGTGGGTTGAACAACTCAATTTAATCAACCAATTTCAAAGTGAATATTCCTAAGAAGTCATGTGTTCAAGTCATTAAAGCCCCTCTTTATCAGAAGTACATGTTGTACTCTGGCGGCTACAACCTCTACCTTTGGTGACATTCAATGAACCCTAGATGCGATTGCGACAAGCACATATTTCCAAGACCACTTTTCATTAAAAAAAATAGTAATCACACAATTTCCTCTCGATATTATAGCCTGCAGGGCTTTCGAGTAGCAAATTATTCTATGAAATGATATGAAATTACTAAGAATGAGATTATATCCTGCCATGTAAGTTAAACATACATACATATTCTCTTTGTCTGCGATATTCATAATGCGCCTTTTTATAGAATTTCCAAATCATGCTCTCAGCCTCCTCATCTGGGAATACTATTAATGGAAGCCCTAAGTGTTCTCTGCAAAATTCGTCTTTTATAGCATTACCAAATCATGCTCTGAGCTCCTCATATTCAAATACTATTAACGGAAATCCTGAGCTTTCTTTGCAAAAATCACATAACAGAACTCTGTCATAAGAAATAACAAAGAAAGGAATTATTGAATACATATACAAACAAATATTAAAAGAAGTTGTAGATAATTTAAGAAGCTCACAAACTAATAATCACTCCATGCAGACGGACCTTTGATAGCTATAAGATAGGAAAAGGATGATGAAGATGAAATATACATGTGTCAACTTAACCAAATATAAAGGAAAATGTGGTGGCCAAATCACCATATCATGTTCATGGCACAACCTGAAATACAAAAACTTTGTTATAGTGTCAATGTAGAGGTAATTACAAAGAAAGAAAAAAATGCAACAGATGATATTCCTTACCTACTGTTTTGAAATCTGAAGGCCGACTAATTAGTTACCTCCTAGTTTCCCATGTCAGAACAAGCATACAAATTATTCATACGGGACTTTCATTATAGTATGGATGGGATTTGGCTTGTCCCCTAACAGTGGCTATAGAGCCAGAAAAACCAAGGGTAAATCATTTGAAAGTGGCCATTAGCTTAGCATAGAGCCATAAAAAATGAACAACTTACAGTGAGATATTTTTAACCATGGCCTATTCAATAAAAAACCATGGCATATTCAATGAAATGCGAAATATGATAGTTACACTTGGATACGAAGAAAATAATAGTTGATCACCTGTAAATAAATTTTAGGTTTATTTTTAAACAAATTTTTAAATTTTTAAATAAGACTAGAATATTTTGACACATGATATCATACCACACACCTATAGAAATATGGGTAGAAATACAGGCACCACATGGGGCCATCCTGTGACCACCTGTCCACACTAGGTGGAACATGGACATGCATGTTTCCAAGGCCGCTGGCATCTTGTCCGTCTGTGTGTCCGTTATACCTGTAACTCATTGCCATTTTGTGTTCGTCGTTGTCATTTTCTCTAGTAAAGCTGATCCATTCCATTCGAAGCAGATTACTCTAGCAACAATCGAGTAGTTACATGGCGATAGGTCCATTGGCATTTTCTAATTTTTTCAAGAAACTTTATTTAATGACAATAACAAACTTGAGGCGGGATGTGTAGCGTGGCTCAGCATTTATAGTCAAAGCTAAAGTTGATTCTAGCTTTTGTGTTATTTTGCATTGTTTTGCAGTGGGTTGATGCTCATATCCCTGACCAGATATTTTATGATCTAGTCAGTAAAGATAGTTCCCTAACTACACTCATTTTCAAAGCACCGGATCAAAAGCTAGCGGGAGGAGCACAAGAAGTGGTGTAGTTATGGGGAGCACATGCCCCTCATATCCTATTGTTGTGGAAGAAGTTGTTGATTTTGTTTATTCGGTTGACACTAGCTGCGAATGAGAAAGAAATTGGTTATGCAGGGGTATATCAAAGCCATACTCTACAGCAATAGTATAAAATCCAACAACTCCAGACCCAGACCCAACAGTAGTAGAACCATCAACTCATCCACCACCAATAGGATAACCGAAGCTACCTGCTCCAGTCCTGGCTACTCGTTCCAGTCACAGCTCCCCTTTGCTTGGTCCTATCTTTCCCACAACAATTGTTGATGTATATGAAGTAGGAGTAAGAGATGTTGCGATAGATTATGGGGTTGTTGCTTCATCAGATTGATATCCACCACTGGCAAGGGGGACAGAGACAAAGTCATTACTAGCAAACCCAGTCATATATTATGGTGTTTGAGCAGACTACTAAACCCCCAAGAAGTCAATATAGATAGATGAACGTTTATACTAATACCACCCGTTGATCTACCACTAGCTTCTATCTGTAAATGTGTTAGAAAACCTACACAAATGAATCTAGCTAGTAAAGGTTGAACACACAACTTTCCAGAGAAAAAACACCAAAAAAAATCCAAAGAACAAAAAGAATTATTGATTAACAGAAAATAGGTTACAATGCTCATGATATCTTACATGAGAGTCAACTAATACGCATCACTGGGTGAATATCCCAAGGTAATTCACCATAGTGGTGATCAATGAGAGGAATCGACACCTACAACAAGTTTCGGAGATAACTAGCCAGTTGTGGAGTGAAAGAAGGAGCAAACTAGGGAGTAAATCATGCAGAAAGGATCTTGAATGTAGTCCCATGCATGCATGGACAGTCAAAGGTGCCAATCTGGTGAAGATTCCAATTTTGAAGCCTTTAATGTCAGTGAATGCTCTAACTAAGTGTTTGCATGTGCCAGTAATAAAGGTCCTAGGTGTGTAGTACCTCCAACACCTCCCCTGAACACCAAAATGGCGAAAAATAGAAAATGGGCCCTAGCAAATAAGGCCAAAGGTCACCCAAAATACAGTGCAACTTGTACTAAAATTGAGGAAAGAGGGAAAGGCTCAAGGGAAAATCCCCCCCTCAAAATACAATGTAATCAAAAGAAAAGAGGAACAAAAGACAATTGCTAAGCAATTGTGTCCTTCACTCCAAGATGATCGCGAAAAGAGTGAAACTTCTACTTAGTGAATTTCTTGGTGAAGATGTTTTCAATATGTTCTACTGAAGGACATAACTGTAAATCAATGACCCGATCATGTACTAAGTCTGTGATGCAGTGCATATGGATCTCTATGTGCTTTGTCCGTTATCGCTGTACTGGATCCCTGCAAAATTTGAGAGTGCTCTGGTTGTCACACTAGATGACAGTGGGTTGGTGGAACTGGACACCCAAATCAGAGAGGAAGTGTTGTAGCCACATAGCCTGAATGGTGATGTTTACTACTCCTCTGTAATTAGCCTTAGCTGAAGAGAAAGAAATTGAAGCTTGCTTCTTGCTCGACCAACAGATATGGCCAAACCCTAGATTGAGTGAATATCCGGAGGTGGAATTGTGATCAATGTTGTCACCCACCCAATCAAAATCTGTGAAGCCAATGAGATTCAATGCATTTCCTGCTACATAGTGAATCTCGAAGGTGATGGTGCCCTGCACATATCAGAGGGTGCACTTGGTATTTTTCTAGTGTAGCTCATGCAGCTCCTGCATGTATCTAGAAACTACCCCTACTGCATATGAGAGATCTGGTCTGGAGTGGGTGAGGAACAGTAAACTCCCCACTAGCTGTCAGTAGAGAGAACCATTAACTAATGGAGTGTCACCTCCATCCTCAAGGCAGACCCCAGACAGAAAAGGAGTCGGTGCTGGCTTGCAGTCAGTCATGTGAAATCTCTCGAGGAGATCCCGTGAATACTTAGATTGAGAGAGTTTGACACATGTGGCATCCTGGCTAATCTCAAGACCAAGAAAGAAGTGTAATGGACCCATGTTCATCATCAAGAACCTATGATGCAAGGTCCTCTTAACTACAGTAATGGCTGAAGTTGAGCTGCCGGTGATCAAGAGGTCATCCACATACAAAACCAAGATAAGAAGAGAGTCATGTATCCTGAGCATGTAAACATTCAGATTAGACTTACATATTTTGAAGTTTTGTGATAAGAGAAAATAATCCATCTTCACATACCAAGCTCTCGGGGCCTGCTTAAGGCCATAGAGAGACATTTTCAGTCTACAGACCAAAAATGAATCTTGAATGAAACCATGTGGCTGCTCCATGTAGATCTCCTTAGATAGATCTCTGTGAAGAAAGGCATTCTTCACATCCATCTAATGTACTTCCCACCCTTGGGCAGCCACAATGGAAAGTGCAAGGCGTATGGAATCCATCTTTTCTACTGGAGCAAAGGTCTCATCATAATCAATGCCATGCACTTGCTGGAAGCCTTTGGCTACTAGCCTGGCTTTTTGTCTGGTGATTTGTCATTTGCAACACTCTTGGTCCTATAGACCCATTTGCATCGAACAAATTTCCTTCCTGAAGGAAGGGGGACCAGATCCCAAGTCTGGTTCTCGAGGAGGGAGTTGTACTCCCCCTCCATTATGGACTCCCAAGAAGGATGCCCAACAGCCTCAGCATAAGACTACAGATTATAAGACTGAACCAAATGACAATCTCAGGATGGCGTAGGTTCAATGGTAGTGAAGGCAAGAAGAGGCTAAATAAACTCTAAGCTAGTCCTCCATAGATCAAAATTATCCCCCACAAGACCATTTCTAGCAATTGGGTGGTCTTGTGCATATATCTCGCTTAAGTTCCTTGTTCTTTGATTTATAACAGGGGAATTTGATTCACTATTGGAAGCTTGATCTGGGCTTGGATGTGGATCATCATATGCATGCACTAGATTTGTATCTAAAGACTCTGTCTTTGCATCTGCATGCTCTACCTCGGCATTTGCATGCTCTGTATCTGAATCTGAGTGTATTGAGTCATTAGTTCAGTTCTGAGGTAGATAAAAGGTGTCTGCATGTGGCAATTAAGGTGCATGCGAGAGAATTTCCTCAAATTGGACACTTTCCTCAATAATGAGCTTGTCTGTAAAGGAAATCAAGAGTCAGTATCCCTTCACACCATCATGGTATCCAACAAAGATGCACTCAATGCTCTGTGGATCAAGAGCTTTCCTATTTTCAGAGGGGATCCTAGCCCATGCCCAGGAACCGAAAACACGAAAGTGGATGACCTCCGGTTTATTGCCGCTTCAAGCTTTAAAGGGGGTATGATCCTTGACAGATCTATGAGGAGATATGTTCTAGATGTAGTTAGCATAATTAAGTGCTTCAGCCCATAGCTTATGAGCTAGTGACTTAGCATGCAACATGTAGGAAGCCATCTCTTTGAGAGATTGGTTCTTTCTCTCAGCAACTCCATTTTGTTGCGGAGTGTATGGAACTATGTGCTACAACTGTATACCGGACTCAAGGCAAAGGTTATAAAGTGTTGTGTTAACATATTCCCCTCTATTTTTTGTACAGAGGGCTTTGATCTTTCTCTCTGACTGTGTTTCAACTAGTGCTTCGAAATCTTCAAAGTGCACAAAAACTTCATATTTGGCCCTGAGAAGAGACACCCAAGTATAATGTGATAAATCATCAATAAATGTGAGAACATACCTTGCTTTGTTGATTAAAGGATGAGGAAAAGGCCCCATGAGATCACTATGGATCAGATCTAGAGGAGAGGATGCTCTGTGAGTCTTGTCGGTGTCAAAATTTTCTCTAGGATGTTTTTCAAGGACACACCCTTCACAAACTCCTTTGGAGAAACTGATATTTTGCAAGCATTCCACCATCTCCTGCTTGCTTAGCTGCTTCATATAGCTATAATTTAAGTGACCAAACCTCTCATGCCAAAGCCTACTACTATCATCAGCATGTGTAAGCAATAAGGAGGATTAAGATTCAATAAATTCAGAAAATGTATACAGTCTAGCTCCATTGTTTACCTCACTGGTTGCAATTTTGGAGCTACTGTGCAGGTCATATATATTCACTACATCTAGAGTGAATTCCACTCTCTTTCTAGTGCTGGAATGAGTGATATGATAAACTAAAAGCAGGTTTCCTGAAAGTTTTGGAACATGAAGCACATCTTCAAAGCTTTCATGTAAAAGTTCCACTCTACCTTTTCTAGTGACCTCAATAGGTGAGTCATCTCCCATGAGGATGTGAGGTCCTTTGCATGCATCCAAAGACGAATAGACTTCTTTTGCAGCAGCCATATGATGTGATGCACCAGAATCTATAATCCATGCATCAGGGAAAGAGTTAATTGCAACTAAAGCATGAAAATTGTTACCTTTCTTGTGTGGTGGATCCTTAGTTTTCTTCTTGGCGCCCTGAGGCATGTGGTCCCCAAGGTTGTGCTCTTGAAGGATTTGTGCCATTTGGTCAATTTGTTTCTTCATGCAAGAGGTTTCTAGATGGAACCCATGGTGACAGTAGGTGCATTTGTCTCCTTTCTTTCCTTTCTCATTTCTGGAGCTGGAGGAGTCATTGAAGGGCTTGGTGTACCCTTCCTTCTTTGAATGGGAATGTGATTTTCCCTTATCTGTTTGCTGCTGATTTTTCTTATTTGAACCTGATCTATTATTTTTATTGTGGCTACCATCATGCACAACAAGTGCATGTGCTTTTAGAGGTTTTATTTTCCCCATGCCAATGAGTTTATATTGCTCAAAAGTGAGGGACTCCATGTACTCTTTGATAGAAGGCATAGTGTTGGATTTACCTGTTGTGAGCCTTACTGAATGAAATGTAGACACAAAGACAAAGTATTCTGGTCTGAGATTTGACATAATAGAGAGAACTTGGCAACTCTCCTCCTTAGATTTGTCAATTCCACAACCCTTGAGTTGCAGCAATAGATCATTATATTTGGTGAAGAAGTCTTGAATTCTGTCATCGTTCCATGGATCCAATGAGAGCAGCTCCACTTCGAGCAGATGTCCTTTCATCTCATCCTATTTTTCGTAGAGTTCTTCAACCTTTTTCGAAATCTCATTAGGAGTACTGCAGGAAGATAGATGAAACTACAACTTTGGGAGATGCACATGCATATGGATCCATGGGCCTCATCCATGTGGTTGAGGTACTTAGATTTCTCTATGGTTTAAGTGGGTTCCACTTCTATAGCCATGGTAATCCTGTACAATCCTTTCTAATGAAGGTATCGAGCCATTTGGTCCTTCCATTCATGATAGTTGTATGGTGTCAGGATTGATGCTTTGGGAAACTCCACTTTTTTGTCGATCTTCGATCTCCAAGCTCTAATACCTGCAAAACAAAGTAATAGTGTGCCTTTTATCTATTAACATATGGGATTTGATACCATTTAAATGTGTTAGAAAACCTGCACAGATGTATCTAGCTAGTAAAGGTTGAACACACAGCTTTGCAGAGCAAAAACACAAAAAAAGCGAAAGAATAGAAAGAATTATTGATTAACAGAAAATAGGTTACAATGGTTATGATATACTACATGAGAGTCAACTAATACGCATCAATGGGTGAGGATCCCAAGGTAATGAGCCATATTGGTGATCAATGAGAGGACTCGACATCTACAGCAAGTTCTGGAGAGAACTAGCCAATTGCAGAGTGAAAGGAGGATCAAATCAGGGAGTAAATCACGCAGAAAGGATCTTGCATGTAGTCCCATGCATGCATGGACAGTCAAAGGCGCCAATCTAGTGAAGATTCCAATGTTGAAGCCTTGCATGTTAGTGAATGCTCTAACTAAGTGTCTGCATGTGCCAGTAATGAAGGTCCTAGGTGTGTAGTACCTCCAACACTATCCAACAATACAGGCACCAATAGCATCCATCATAGGTGGCTTCGCTAGTCTTCTCAATTCGGACCACACAACAGAAGTAACAGACAACTCTGTAGGCACCAATAGACCTAACGATCTATGTTTCAGGCGATGACATCTGAACAGAGCTACAGTTCTCAACAAATTAGGTGGGTTTTTGTTTCTTGTTCAAATAAAGCAAGTGGCATTTACAACTTACATTAAATAGATGGTTCTTTTAGGTTAAAAAACTCATGCAAGCTCTTTCAATCCTTTCTGCATGGTTTTCAAATGAATAATTTTCTTTGTACAGGAATGAACCAACAATTTATATATGGAAAAGTGAATACAAATAAAAATTCATAGCAAGCAATTTTCCTATGGAAAAGTGAATACAAATAAAAATTCATAGCAAGTGAACTATGATGCACAATACCAACATTTCATCCATTGCTTTGAGGTTGAGCTTATGTTTGGTGGGTGGGACGATAGAACCCAAGAGATAGTCGAAATAAAGAATCAACCCCAGGCTAAAGAAAGAATCAACCCCAAGCTAGGATGAATAAGAAATCAATGTGCTCGCCTGCAAATATCACTAGAGCTGCCACATGCAGATAGCCATGTGGTAGTAAATTCTCTGAAGTTAGCCATGTGGCACTAAATTCTCTCTGAATTTGATGGAAGTGAATTATATTTAATTTGGATATAAAAATCTTATATTTAGTTTGTATATAAAAATATTTTGCACTAGCAGAAAAGTTGAATTATTTTTAGTTTGGATATAAAAATCTTTTGCACTAGAAAACTTTGGATATCAGAAAAGTTTGACACAACCTAGCTTTGTATAAAATAACCAAACTTTGGATAAAATATCATTGCTCAAACCTTGCTATATTGGGGCACACGAAGTTTACAATAACGGGTGGAATGTTTTATCGCTCAAAAACTTTCGTTAAAATTAAAATGAATTAACTGGCAAACATAAAACTTTGGTTAAATTTACATAGGCAATAAAATATTTGGGTCAAAAAATAAACTATTTGGCAGTAAATGATCGATCGATCACTATAGTTCTGTTGAAGGCAGGAACTAATAACTGAAAAAATAGTTGGCATACATCTACCATACCACAACTCTTTGCATATAGTCACACAATCCCTCCACATGATTCGTTATTAAAAGCTACCTTACAGATTTATACTTTGTGAGTTTATAGTTACAAATTACATGTTCGTAGGTAAATTAATAACTCTTTGTAAACATATATCATTTCCCAAGTTTTAGCATTAAATCATACAATATTTTGAGATTATTTTCATTATATTTTCATATCTATAGGAGAATGTTCACTTGCACTTGTTATAAAACTAAAAACAGTGACAGGAGATTGTTCACTTGCACTCATTATAAAACTAAAAATAGCTATTGGTATGTCAAAAACCACCATCCTTGATTATGGTTTATGGATCACTATGGAAGATCATGGTTAAACTAAATATTTCTACACATGTGAGTCCCGTCTCCACACTTCAACGTCAATTATGACCTCACCTAATAAGAATCTTTTGATTCTTTACTTAATAAATCAACACTAGATTATATTGAGTTTATATTTCCGGGTTAAGCTAGATATTTATGCAATCTATGATAGCATGTACCTTCTCCCTTATATTGAGATATTTTAAGGTATATAGAGACATTAGTTGATGGAATTTTAATGTGAAGCTAAACTTAATTTTAATATCAAATTGTAATAAGGATATAAAGTTAACCTAAAAGGATTCACACATTGAGAACTGATAGTGGAACAATAAACATGCTTCAATTGCTGATTTGGATTACTAACATTGCCAAAATCAACCACTTATTATACATCTAAATTAATATTTTGTTATATAAGGGTGGATGATGGAAAACTACTCCATTCATTAAGAAAAATGAGTAACAATTAGAGATATATGTAAATATGTTTAATTGTAGCCATGATTGATAGTTAATCTTGAATAGCTATTAGAGTAAGGATTATTAAGTTATGAAGAACACAATCATCACCAGCCTAGAATAAATGCGTTAATTTCAATAAAACTTTATTATAATAAAATTGATGCGACCAAGGGAATCAATATTTACAATATAAAATATTTAATGAAACCCCAAAACTCATAAATTTCCTATTTCATATAACACTATAACTAGAGAATATTTTAGAACATAAAAATGCCACCAACGTAAGATATATGAAACTCAAAGAAAGATCCTAGAATGATTACTCTTATTCATTGTGCAATATTAACATCCTAATTGGTTGATGCTTTAAATATAAGATTATATTAATTGATAAGAAATAGTGACTCCCTAATAAGCAAGCCAACTTGATGTAGATCATTTCCTTCTTCACAAATTCACTTAATTACATTAGCAAAAACAATTCTATTATTCCAATATATTAAGAGAGTGTTTGGTTGATAATTAGTTATAACGAGCAAATTTCTATTGCCGTTAATCCGTGTTTAAAGTTAATTAATTTGTAATTAAAGTTAGCAGCAGTTTCGGAGGAACGCCAAATTCAACAGGACTACTAGTTTTGGCGATGCTAACTGGAGTCTTCTCGAGTTTTAGTGGGGTTTCCAAGGGAAAAATTGAATGAAGCATATCTTGAGCAATTTTTGACCAATTTTGAAAAATGAATAGTCATTCCTAGATGATTTTGACGTTCTAAACTCATTGGTGCAGGTTACAGAACTAGGGCCTAGCCATTGATGGAGGTTCTACGAGATGTAACCCAGTACTGTAGGGTGAAATCCTTGACCAATTATGTGTTGAGAGTTTGTTGTGTATAATATCGACGATTTTATTTGTTGTTCATTTTATTTAAGCAGCTAGTTAACTTATAATTTTCTCACACATGACACATAAAAGACATATAACTTGACACATAAACCTCTTGCATAATTATGTAAATGAAACAAATCAAAATATGTTTTAATTGATGAGGGAGCTTTGATAGCAATTACACGTTTTCCCAAGGATTCAGATCAAATAGGTACAATTGAAAGGAGTAAAAAGAAGGCTACACATTAGCGAGCCAAGAACATTGGTGATCTCATATTTAACAAAATTAATATGTTCATTTTCTAGTTAATTTTTTTTTATATGATAAATGTCTAATGCCAAACAAGTGTTTTGTGATGTTGGGAATAATTTAATTCTCACATTTTGATACAATCCACTCATATTGTGTCATTAATGCATTTGTTAGGAATTAATTTAATGATTTATTATACTACTAGGTTGTTGTCAAGGCTAGCCTAGTTAGCTTGATGTATGTCCATAAACCATCCTTGGGAATGTGCCGAACCTACTTGAGTTGTATTTATGTAGACTATGAGTTGAATTTATGTAGACTAGAAATATCATTTCTAAGATATCATCTTGTGATCTTCTTGATCTCTCTAACAAAGTATTTATGCCTAAGGTCACCTATATCAAGTGTTGCACTGTATTGTTCATGGGTTTATTTTGGATAGTGCTTGGTGACCCCTCTGTAGTGCACTTTATGGTTCAACTCTATTGTAGTGTTGTTTTCCCCTACTTATTGTAGAATTTTGGGTTTGCTGTTGGTTCCATTTGATCCCCTCTATTTTTTGGTGATCTCAACATGTGAAAGTATTTCTTTCACTTATAATGCAATATTTTCAATGATGGTCAGCCAAAATATTGTAAGGTCTGGAAACAACTAAGACTAAAATATTTATATTACAAAAGGAAAAGTTGACAGTAAATAATAAAAAAAAACTTGGCAAGATAGATGTTTAGGGAACCTTCAAAAATGAATTATTTGATTAGAATCAGCATAAACAATGGAATTTTAATTTTTAACATGGTAGCATGTACATGAAGATAGTAAAGAGTAATGTATTTCTCCACAACCTAAAGACCACACATGAACCCTTGAATATAGATCATACAAAAACTATTGAGAATAACTCATCATGTATGGGAAAATAGTTATCATATTTTCCCATTTCATTTAGACTTCAAGTCAATTCTCATAAAGAATAACTTGGATGATAGATAAAAATCACAGCGAGATGCAGAAATAAGTGCCCTTAAATTGATCGAGCATGTATGAAGAGAGCCTATTCTATCATGCTTGAGAATATGGTCCATTGTAAACAGTTTGCTTTGTTGGTCTTTTTCCACACCAAATTTAGAACCCAAGTATTTTTCTGACATGGGATCAATCATCAATAGATGTGAAATTATGGACATTTACCTATATACTCTTATCAATATCAGTGAGAAACTAGAACGCATGCAATCAAATTTTGTGTATCTTAAAAGTTTTCATATCACAAAACCACTTTGATCTAGAAGTTACTTTCAAAAAATGTTAAAACATTCAAGCTCGTCCAAAGTAATAAATTGGCACGCTGAAGATAATTTGTGGAGTTTCTAGTGCTTTCCCCTCCTAGTTTTTCCAACTCAAGATTAGATTAGGATGCCTTTCATTCTCAATTTATTCTTGTTTTAGGTTATATTATTTTTAAGAACATTAGGATGTTGTGCCAAGATCCAATTAGTTTGAATCTTGAGATGAATCATAATATATTTGAAAGAGAAGCCTTCTTGCACACATGTAAGGACTTTCTAGGGATGCAGTTAAGTCTCAAGAATGCTTGGAAAGGAGTAAAATTTGGCATCTAATCCATATTTCCATTCTGGTTTTTTCTATTGTTTTAATCTATAACTGAATTGTTGAATAATAATAATAATAATGGTTGTAAGGGGTGTCTTTGCAATCATTTGGGTGTGGCTCAGCTAGAGCTAAGGTTTGTAAGCACTAGGATTTTTATTGTTATTTGGATATTGGGATGAAGTTGGGTGGTGGTTGTTGAAGCATTTATAATCATTTGATATTATTTCCTGTTAGCACATCATGGAAAATTGAATGCTTTTTATTAGGGTATTGAAATGGTTCCATGGTTTTCCATGCTTGAAAATTTGGACTTGGCCTCAGAACCAGTTTTTTTCAATCAAATAAAAGTTTCACAACAAGAGAAAAATATAGCAAAAAGTTGAATCACATATATGTTTACCTTTCACAGGTTCCTCACATTAGGTATACAGAACTTCTCAAATGTGAGAAGACTTAGTCAAATTTGAAAGGCTATTTCATCGTCAGAGTTTACGAGTGTCTAGAAAACATTGGCATTTAGAACTCTACATTAAAGCTCAAAATCTTCATCCTTAAGGGCTACCATCAATGTTGCAGCCTCTTCTTCATCATCAAGAACAAGCTAGGGGTTCTTGTCTATCGGTTGAAACTTGTAAAATGTAAATATATAAAAGGCAAGGCTTGTGGCCTCTTCTACACCATTTCTCACCCACCTATACTTGTATGCCATGATTGTTATGAGGGTGTAGATTACGATTCTAGTAAAATACAAACAACTGACAAAAACAATGTAGAATTGCCTAAAAAGGGTATATTTTTTGATGTGTCATGAAGATTATTCATCGACTAAACAATTGGAAAAATTATTGCACAACAACAAATAATATCTATAAGCAAAAATTCCTGCTCCCATGTAAACCAATCTTTTGTAGAAGGTCTAGTCTCAACGATAACTATTCTCGCAATGTTAGCAAAAAATTGCAATGGGATCATGATCATAAGAACATTTTTCTCTCTTTTCTGAAGACATGGCTTCAAAAAGGACCAACTTGTACCTATGAGAACTATTACAGTGAAGAGTGAGATGCCCTTAAAAAACCAAAACACATAGAAGGGAATATCCCATCCATGGGCAGCCCCTGTCCTCTTAACATATAATTTATCCTTGGCTACACAAATCAAATTCAGTGCTTTGAACAGGAGCAATGCACACATAATAACATGGATTCTATGCACCTTGGCCCTTTGTTTTACACAAACATAAGTCCAAGCCCCAAGGAAAATTACATACAAAACAAACAAACAAAAATAAAGGTGGTGAAATTGGGTTCAAATTGTAGGAAGGAAATCCTTCACATTGACCTCCAAGATGTACATTTTGATGTGAACATTCATTGAAGCTCTATACTGAGTATGGAAATTTTCAAAAAAGAGACTATACTCATTGGCATTTACAGTAGGGTATGAGTTATTATAGGTACTTTTTACATGCAACTACTTCAAGTTGAACAACGGCGTGATGTAATGACGGTCGAGGACACAATAATTGGGATTCTCCTCCAATTCTACTAGAACCCGCACCAAAGATTCGTCTGATAATAAGAAAACCCCATCATGGAGAGATTTGGGCCAGGGCCTTGTGTTGTGCTCACCCATGCCACATATTTTACAAAGATTTCAACATGCCCCATGTGAGTGAACCCAAAATTTTCAAACGTAACCATGGATCTAGAATCTGAATCTATTATGGAGACCCTGATCTTCGCGAAGCAAATGAGTTTGATGGCAATCCAAATTGATTTTATGACCTGAACATAGATGCACAATAGAGTGGGGAATTTTAGGTTTCCCATGGCTGGAACACCCAATTTCGAACCCAAATCTATGTTTTTGAAAAAAAACCCTCAAGGAATCAAGACTCATGGAACATTCTGAAGCCAGATGGAGACATGGTAATTTTTATATTGTAGGTACGTTAGCCAAAGAGGGAGGGAATCTATAAAAGGTAATAGGAATCCTACATGGATGGAACATAGATAGATTATTAATAAGGTAAAAAAGGTAGTGAATTTTCTTGTCTAGGGTTATAAAACGATAACATTCTAACTAAACTACCTCTTACTTCGACTCCAAGCATGCATCTGCCCCAAAATCAATTTACGAACCAATTTACTAGAAAATACATGAAATATTGATTATATATATAAACTAGTTGAAGTGGATTGTCTAATTGGTTATGTACTAAACGAACCAGTTTGATATGGAACTAGTCACTGAATCTGTTCAAGGGCTAGACCATCCTCTTTTAGGGTCAAACTGGCTGAATTCGCTGCTTCTAGTTCTGGTTCTGGTTTGCCTTTTTTTTAAAACCCTTGTACTTTGAAATAGATTTTATCATTTTAGGTAATTCTCCTGGAATTTTTACATTAGCTTTTGAGAACTTTGACTTGAGTTGAAATTGAAATTTTCCAAAAATTATGTCTTACAATTTTTATGTTTGGATTATGTTGCCCTTGTTGGTCAGTGGTCTTGGTTTTCAGAAGAGAGGTTGGCCTTCACGTGCAAATGATAAGAATATAGAGCTCATGTAAGACTATTTATTGCAATGGTTTATCTGAGTGTGTTTATTAAAGTATAATTTAATTTACTTATTTATCTTATGTTTCAATTCAATTCTTTTCTTTGTCTATTAGAGTTACAAAAAGAAATAATAGTTTACATACAAGTAGGCAGGAGGATTACCAATAGTCTAGGTGATTATGTAGTTATTGGGAGACTTGAGAGTGTTGAGATCATTGAATATTAAGAAAACTTACTGTAACCATGTTATGTGCTTAAGTCTATAGTGAAGAAACCACTACAGTCACAACAGGGAGAAGAAAAGAGGGTAAGGAGAAAGAGGACCAAATCGGTAGTTTCCCCCAAAACGTGCAACTTGGATGTAGATGATTGAATGATAAATGAGTTTGGGACAGTGGCATCTCCTGAAGATTAGGCTGAAGGACTTCCAATTGCAAATAATAGCAGTGGTAGTTTTCAATTAGTTTTTGGGGCCACGAGCCAAATTGAAGAGATATTAGTAGTTCTAGATCATGATGGGGATGTTTCTTTTATTTGTAATTCATGAGACAATAAGGTGAAGGGTGAGTGGATGAAATTACATGATGAAGCCAGACTTGTCAACTAGAAAATTGGTCTTCCAAAAATAGTGCAATATAGTGTTCCAAGAAATGAAGGCTAGGAATACTGTGAAAGAAGAAGAGGAGGGTGATTGGATGAAGAAATATCTCTTTAAGGAATTGAAGAGGATGGAAAAACTTGCTTGAAATCAACATAAAAAAATGGCATGGCTTACAAGGTACATTTTCATGTAGTTCAACTCATTTTTTGTTTTTTTTTTTTAATTTCAATTATATAACATGTATATGATCATCAAATATTAACTCCACTATATGAAATCCTTAACTCGTTCAAATGATTTGACAGTGTCATCAAATATTAAGTTGTATAAATGTTGAGATCTATGGTTTCGTCATGGGGCTACATTTCTATCTAGTTTGCAACAAAGTGAATAGAAATTGGTGGCATAGAGACCTACAAAAATAGATAATGTAGTTAAGCACCATGGTTTCCTTATGTATGAGATTGAGAGTCTTACATAGATGTTGCAACATAGATGAATGATTGGAAATAAGTGGTTGAGGAACACAAGTCAAGGCCACTAAAAGGAGTGGTTGAGTAAAAGTATCCAGGACCACTACTAAAGACACAATCAACTAGGTGTATCGATTGTGGAACCTGCTTTTCTCATCAAGTCAAAATCTAGACATCATTTATTTTTCCGTAGTTATTTATTAAAATAGAGAGTGAAATATAATGTAGTTATACAATTCAAAATTCATATGTTATAACTTATATTCATTGTTTGAGATTTTTCCTTTTTGTATATTACAAAGCTGCTTAATTACATCCTTGTTCCTGTATATTTTTTGTTATGCTAGGTTGTACACTTGTTCATATTTTGAATGTGTGAAATTGTTTCCTCCCCACAGGATAAAATTGTATGTCCTATTGGGAACAAAATACCTCAGTGAAATGAATTAGTACACTGAGGGTGTTGGCAAGAAGCATTCGACCGGCTATTAGAAACAAATAATTTTCCAGAATTCACTAGTTGTGTATGCCTTTCCCCTTGTGAAGGTTTGTGTGTACTAGGAATAATTGAAAATCCAGTTTATATTAAAAGTATTCAATGTTCCATCATTGATAAAGCTTTTGAAGAAGGTTAGATGGTTCCAAGTCCACTTGAAAAGAGGACAAGATATGTGTCTTTCCTTTATAATTCTTAATGTCATTCTTATGATTCTTATCATTTTGAAAATAAATTTTCTATTTTCTATGATGTGGTGAAATAGATCTTGATATGAATGGGTCACTAGGTGTAGGAAGAAACTTGTTATAGTGGGTTGTGGGCCAGCTAGTTTGGTTGTTGTTGATCAACTTAATAAAGCTCATGGGCACTTTGTCACTGTTTATGAATGTGTTGATCAAACTGGAGGTCTGAGGATGTATGGAATTCCTAATATGAGAAAAAAAACTTAATGTTATCCAATGACATGTTGATCTGATGGTAGACGAAGGTGTTAATTTTGTTATGAGTGCAAATGTTGGAGTTGACTCTCTTTTCTCTGTGGAGAAGCTTCACACTCAAAATCATGTTCTTCTTTTGGTACACTTTCTATATTTGATTCCAATTTAGATTTTTCCATAGGAGTCGAGGCCCTTGCTATACATTGTTAATTTATTATATATATAAATTACAGGGATCTTCCTATGTCTGCCCGTGAATTAGTGGGAATGCATTTTGGTATGGAATTCCTTCATTCAAATACCAAGAGTTTGCTGGACAATGGATTGTGATATGGGAAGTTTATTTCTGCAAAAGGGAAAAGGGTGCTTGCCATTAGAGCAGGAGACACTGGAACTGATTGTATAGTAGCGACCATAAGACATGGATGTAGCAATGTGTGAATTTGGATCTCCTTCCACAACACCCTAATTCTTGTGCTCCTAGAAATCTTTGGCTTCAGGTTTGTCTTTATTCATCTTCATATAAATAAAAATTGGCTATCTATTATTTTCTAACATGTTGTATCCTAGTACAATTCCATGATTATGGGTCTTTGTTCACTTTTTCTTAGTGGCCTAAGGTTTTACGAGTATATTATGTACACCAGGAATCTATTACCAAGTTTGGTAAAGATCCAAAGTCATATGAAGTGTTAACGAAAAGGTTTATGGATAATGAAAACAGAAATGATAAGGGGCTTGAATTGATCAAGGTCAAATGGGAAAAAAATTAATGGAAAGTTCCAGTTGAAAGAGATGGAGGGAATAAAGGAGATTATAGAAGAAAAACTTGTTTTCTTAGCAATGGAATTTCTTGGACTAGAAAAGGTAAGATATATTTTTTTAAGCATCAAAGCTACTGCTAAGGTGATATAAACTTTAATTTTTTTGTTGATAACAATAATGTAATGACTAAGGTCCAATCTAAATTTAGTTGGCAACATTCATTGCTGGACTATGTTTTCTTCTTTCGAAAATTGAGTAATTCAGTGATATTGCAACCTTCCCAATCCATAACCTTGAATACATGTCTTTTCAACATTTATATTCCATGTCTAAAAGATACTGGACATACACACCATAGTTTCTAGAATTTCCCCATTTACCTCCTCACTCCAATTTCAGTTTTTTATTTGCTTTCACAAATTATTTCAGAGAATCTTGATATGGAAATGCATAATAGGTCAAGTTTCAAAGCCAACTTTGGTGATTTTGCAACAAGGTTTGATGGTGTTTTTGTTCCTGGTGATTGTAGATGTGGATAATCACTAGTTGTTTGGGCCATTGCTGAAGGAAGACCAACAACTGCCCAAATAAATAAATTTGTGATGAAGAAAGACCGATTGATTAAAACTTGTGAACATAGTGGAGGACAAGGATGCACGCCTAATGTCACTTTCAAAACATAAGTGCCCCACGGGAAACTTATTGTAGAAAAGTCATAATCCCAGGAAAAATTGAAACAACATGTCAAATAGGTTATTATATGCCTTGTTATTGAAGTTGTGAAAGGAATCAAAGGTCGAGTTCTTCGCTTCAAGTGTCTCACATTGCTATTCATTAATACTAACAAGGAGGGTATTCTGGAAGCATTAAATGCCTAGTCCAAGGCATTTGTGATGGAAAAAGGGTCTATATGAGACATTTCAGCCCCAATGGAAATTCTATCATTTTCATTTATATCCCATTTTTTGCTTATGTGCACTCGCTATGACGTTGATGTTTTAAATCCATAATTGTTCCCCTAGAGGAGTGAAAATGTGGTTTCCTATTCCTTTTTATCGACATGACACTTGAATTTTCTCTTAGGATTCTACACGGTGATAGATGTTTAGTGGTGCATAAGGAGAAATGAATCTTTGAGTGTATGGAGGTAGTTGACAGGAGAAATTTAGAAAAAGTATTTAAACAATGGATAACTTCTATGTTTGAATGACAGACCAAAGAAGGAATCAAGATGTGCATGAACATAACTCCTGGTCCTACAACCATTGCGCAAGCCTGGTTTTTTTTTTTTTTGGTACTCTATTTTTTTATATGTCCTTTTCTAGTGTACTATTTGATCTATTTTTTTAGTAATTTTCTTTGAAAAAAATACACGAACAAGGAGGCACACATTGCAATATTGTTTTCTTTGGGTTCTTAGATTACAAAATCAGCAAATGGATTTGTACATGATGTTTCTTCTTTCTTTGCTATGGGACCTAAAGAGAAGGAAAATTTGCGAACAACACACTTTCGTAGTCCGAAGTTAGCATGCTAGAACTCAGAGATTTTGATACAAGTAAATATTGTGGTCTAGCTCTAATGGTTCAAAAGTTTTAAGTTATAAATGATCTTATAGCTTTAAATATTTTGTTTTAAATGAAATATGCCCATCTTGAAACTTCTTTTGAAGATGGTATTAATTGAATTAATTGCTTTGTATTTTCAACCTGATGATACGTTTGGTGGAGCCATTGATATAACTTGTTAAAAGTGGCACTTCTAAACTTGCACAAAGACTAAAGGGAATGTATGCTCTGCTTCTTGTAGCAAATATTTCAGTTGTGGATATGAAAGCTACTTAGTGACATATTTCTCGTATAAGGCCTTTCCTTTCTATCCATAAAATGGAGAGACAAATAGTCACCCATGTTCACAGGATCGATGGATATAAATTAACTATCCAAAATATTACAAATAAAAGAAATATGTCAATATATGGATTTTGTTCTTATGTCAATGTGACAATGGTTCATTGTACTAAAGAGATTGATCTAGTTTGTCACTACCATGCGAAGTCACAAGTAGACTATAATGTCTCAAGGGTTACTATCATTGTTGAATTTACTTAGTAGTTGGTGCCTATGCTTGGAAGTGATCCTAACATACCCTTTTTTAAGAGTCTACTATATCATATCTGCATTACATTCCTCTATATAAATAATGTTTATCCCTTATGGACTCATGTGCTTTACATATTATCAGTATGTGTATATCTTGTAGATGTAAAATATATGAGACATTCTCCATTCTCCAATCCTATATTGATTGTTCTTGTTTTCACCTTTGGTGCAAACACACATTGATCCCTTGTGATCATCAACTTTCTTCTCCTTGATAGTGTTTTTATAGGATGTAAGATCCATTCATGCATGCTTATGTATGTTTTCTTGCTTATGTGTGTGTGTGTGTGTGAGAGAGAGAGAGAGAGAGAGAGAGAGAGAGAGAGATGAAAATTGGTGTTTGTTGCTTTCAGGAGCTGCACGACTATCAATATTCCATGTTTGTGTTGGGATTGGAGGAGAGAGCTAACTCCCAGAGTGGTATTATGAGAAAGGCGTGCCTCTCAATCCTTTTCTATTATTTTTGTGACATATCAGTTTCGAGGTTGTCTTTACCTTGTGGAAATGGAAAACATTGGATGTTTTAAGTTTGTAGTAGTTCGGGGCCCTCTAATCAATGTTATTTGCAAACGAATTTAATGTATTTATAAATTTGAAATCATCATTGCAGTTGGTTTGATTAATAGATTATTGACCACATAGTTTGCATATGAATTTTGATATTATAGCTGTAGAGATGATTCTTAGCATTGAGGTGGTTAAATTCGAAATTCACACCAAAATATACAACTTTCAAATACGCTACTTTGATCATTGCAACAGGTTCCATTTAAACTCAATTGTATTTATATATATTTCAATATTAATAATAAGAATTGTTATACAATTTTTTTAACACCTATGTAGAACCAATTTATTTTCAAGTTACTTATATTTTTATTTAATTAATTAAATTGCTAACTTCATATTTTATTCTTCTAAGATATTATATTAATTGTTTTTATCTTTTTCTTAAACTTATTATAACAAGAGTGAGGTGGTGACGATGAGAAACAAACCAAAAACAGTCACATTGCCACCACATGGCTCTTGTTTATTATATGTTGTCTTTTTGTTTCCATTTGTTTTCACAAGTTATCAATAGTTTGAGCTTTTTAGCATGTAACTTAGTTGGCATAATTGTGCCTAAGATTTTCCTGAAGGTTGAATACTAAGCTTCTGTTATCACTAGGCTGGTACAGGTTTGACTGTATCAACCTTCAACCAAGTGTAACTATTTCAAACCAAATTTAAACTGGAAGTTAGTCCTTCTAATCTGAGAGGGTTCTCTCAAAATATTTATAAAATGACTCATGATAAACTTAAAGTTTGAATGACTAACTCTGATCTCTTTTTTTTTTTTTTTTTTTTGTAGGTGAAGAAAAATGTGATGACTACCACCATTGGGCATGGATTCAAATTAAAACAGATTATGATCAACAACATGTTTAATGGAAGATGATGAATCTATGGCTTTAAAACTGATACAAGTGAATACCGACAATCATATACAGTAAATGAAGGAAATTGGAGTTGTTTGACAGGTTTCCAAGTAATCAAGATACTATGTAAAACTAATAACAACAGAATAAAAACTCATGAAAGCCATAATAAGAATCTCAGGTACAAAAACAGAGCGCTGCAGATTTTCTATTATAAGAACAAAGTATTACAGAAGGCTAGTTTCTCACATTCCCAATCAACCCTTCTATGACTCGAAAATATACTTATTTATAGAGAAAATATCTCTTTACATATCTTGCCACTTGGGCCATATTAAATCCATTATTCTAGAGACCTGTTCCTATCTGATTAATAAAACTTTGAGACTTCATAGGGATTTTTGTTACAACAGAATTTGAATACAAATGAAATTTGTATGAACAAAACTTATGTAACAGTTACAAATTTTCAGGAAAGCAAAAATGTTATAGCGTTGGCGATGTATTTGTGGAAATTTAGAGCATCTAGCCTTTTGAATTCTGCTGCGTTGTTTGCTATTGAAGTGTGCTGAAAGTGCCATTACTATCCCATTGTGTCTCTGTCATGTTTTCTTATTGTTTATTTGATGACCATGCCACTGGATATCTGCCGAAAAACACATACATTGTCCTCTTTTCTCGTTGTCCTCTTTGATGAGCATGTTGTTGAAAAACATCCTCATTGTCCCACTAAGCGGAAATAGAATGGATATTTTAATGTTCATTGATCTAAGTCGTTGTTCTGGGCTAATTTGATCTGGGTCATTGATCCAGACCTGTGGTCATCGCAATTGCAATACTCCATTGGAAAGCGAAAAGGGTCTTTAACAATAATTTTATGGTGATTTTCCAATAAGTTGGACTTGAAATTTCTCAAAACTACAACACATAACCTTTCAGATCCATCCAAATTGTACATCGGAAGGGAATTTGGCAGAGGAGGGAGCTATGTCTGTGCAATCCCCAATTGCGACATCGCAATCAGCGATGAGGTGGAACTTTATGCAATCGATGGAAAGGTGGATGAATTGCGATAAGCGGGAAGGTCTTTATCGCAATCAACGGTTGGGCCTTTACCACAATCGGCGGGTGGAGGGGTAACGGGACTCGGATACAATAATCGGCGGAAAAACTGCAATATGTGATATCTGCAGAAGACTTGTGATATTGCAATCGGTGGGGGGAGGGTTATGTGATATCGTAATTGACGAGGAGAAAGTGCAATATCGACATCATAAGAAAGACATTGTGTTTTGTGATATCGCAGTAGCAAGCGGATGAGGGGTAGAATGGATATGATTTTGCATAAGCGAAAAAGGGTCAATTGCAATATAAACTATGGGATCCAACATTTTAAAAGGCTTATGGTATGTTTTAATTATGTTTTAAAGAAATTTCAAAGGGGAATGGGGGAAACACAACTAGAGTTAGAAAAACAAATGGTTTACGACTAGAGTTAAAAAATAGATCATTGTGGCTAGAGTTTTCAGAAAACAAAAGGAACAAAAATGGGTTATCATAGATAACAATGGCTCCAATGGGGATGTTTCATCCCTGTGGTGCAACAAGGAACTAGTAGACTAGTTGCCTTATTGAAAAATAAAAATGATGACATAATATCAAAGTTTTTGAGGCCTTCACTTCGGGCTCAAACTTGTCAATTATATCATCCACACCTACAAATGAGAAAAACTAAAAAATGGAATATATACAATGGTATTTCTTTTCACTGGATCAAGAGATATAATGTTTAAGGAACCTACCATTAACAGGTCCTCCTACACATAGTTGACCATCCATCCCGTGCAACAGAAATGTATTATTTCCATGATAAGCTAAAATCTTATACGACCCCTTCCAGAGATTCTCGAACTTGTTTTGTTTTCATTTATCTTCAATCTTCTCTTCCCACTTTAAAACTACATCTTGAGGATTGAAATTTTCTTCTTTCATATTTTTGTCAAAAGTATTGTTAATTATGTTTTTAGATTGCTTATGATTGTTGTAGACTTCTTCTTTTTTTTCTGCAGAGCAATTAGTTGGTTGATCCTCCTTTGGATAACATTTGGTTCTTCCTCTAGTCCCTGCAACAATTTCATGACCAGAACTCCAAGAGAACTAGGAAAAATAGCTTAAGCTGTGTATACTAACTCATAAGGAGAAACTCCTATAGATCTTTTAGTACAAATTATGTCAAGCCATAGAGAAAATTTGAGCTTTAAATGCCATGACCTTTTATTTTCCTGCAAAATCTTCTTAATGATTCTTACTAGACATTTGTCTAATGATTCATCTAAGCCATTACCTTTGGGTTAATAAGATATAGAATGGCCAAGAGTGATATTATACTGGTTATAGAAAATTACCATCCTCTTTTATTTGAAAGCCTGGGCATTATCAGTAATGATCTTCCTTAGGCAGCCAAATCTTGACATGATGTTATTTTCTAGAAATTGAATAATGACTGCATCTGTAGCTTTCCTTATGGGAATAGCTTCAATCCACTTTGTGAAGTAATCAATGGTGGTTAGGATCCATCGATGCTAGACTAAAGATCTAGGATGAATTTCTCCAATAAAATCTATCCCCACTACTAGAAAAGGGCTTCAACAAAAATGGGCTTGAAAAGAAATGAGAGTAACTTCCTTTTCCCTTCAAATATTTGACATTCATGACAAGAAGCAACCCTTTTATGTACATCTCTGAACATTGAAGGCCAATAAAACCCTACTCTAAGTATCTTATTCATGTTTCTCTCCAATAACGATGTCCTCCATAATAGCCTTTATGAAACTCTTCGATCACTTTTTTAGCTTCAACTTCCAATAGATAATTAAGAAGTATTCCAACTTAGTCTTTCCAATACAAAATATTATTAAAAATATAATATCTCACTAATTTCAACTTGACAGACCTGGATTTCAATTTTGTTAGTTCAGGAGGAGCTCTATGATTTTGCAATAAAAGGACAACATCTTTATACCAATATCATATTGTAAAATTTTCTTCAAGAGGGATCAACTCTTCATCCTCAATTGTATCTAAATTTTTTGTTACAAAATTAATATCTAGATAGTCAAAACCTGATTGAGTCATCAACTTTTCCAATCCTTGTCCTTTCGCCAATTTTGTAGGCCTAATTTCCAAATTATACTCCAGCAAGGTAGCAATCCATTTAATCCTTTTACCATTTGGATCAACTTGATTTAATATGTCTTTTACTACAGCATTAGGTACATAGGCAATAATGTCTCAATGAATGACATACACCTTGAAATATTTAAGGTCTTTCACTAAAGCATAAGCTTGCTTCTCCATGATTTTATATTTGAATTTAGAATTTCCAAGTGTTCTCTTGAAAAATGAAATAGGTTTTTATAACATTGTTGTCCTTTCTACAATAATACTCTAGGAATTGTGTGTTTTGAAGCAAAAGTAAAAACCATAAATTGCTTCGAAAAATCAGGATTTATAAGGATTAGAGCCTGAGTAAGAGCTTATTTGATTTCTTCAAATGAATGTTTAGCATCTATTGTCCATTTAATATCACAATCTTTCCTAAGCATTTTTTTGATAGTTTCACAATTTCTACAAAGTTAGGAACAAATCTTCTCACAAAATTCACTTTGCCTAATTAGATTTCTTTCCTATTTCTAGGCAGACAATTTTTTGGATAGCAGAAGCCCTAGTTGGATCAATCTTAATTCCTTCCTTTGATATAATATGTCCCAACAACTTTCCCTTTGTCAAAGAAAAAATACTCTTATTAGGATTTAGAGAAATATCGAATTTTCTACAGTTTTTGAAAGACTCTCTCCAAGTGTTTGAGATGTTCTTCTTCTTTTTTAGAGAACAAAGAGATATCATCTAAATATACCACTACAAACCTATTCATTTCATTTGCAAATGCAATGTCCATACCTCTCTGGAAAGCTACCCATGCATTCATAAGTCCAAAAGGCATCTTTTCATACATAAATGTTCCCCAGGGTGTGGTAAAAGTTATCTTTTCTTGATCATCATGATGTACCAATATCTGATGATAGCCTAAGAAACCATCTAACATTGACATCCTTTGTGATCCTACAATGATTTCCAAAATATGATCCATTTTGGGAAGTGGATAATTATCTTTTAATGAAGCTTTATTCAAGATCCTAAAATCAGTGCATATCCTCAAGGGCACCAGATTAGCTAGCCACTTGGAAAACCTCAATGGTACTATGATCTTTGCTTCAAACAAATTTTTTATCTCCTTTTCAATCAATGGAAAAAGAAATGGATTTATTCTTCCTAATTTCTCCTTGAAAGGTTTTTCATTTTCTTTTATTGGTATTGTATGTTGAATAACATTTGGATCATAGCTTTTCAAATCAACATAACTCCATGCAAAAATATCTACATATTTCTTCACCAAATCTAGATATTTTTGTTTCTCCTTAAGAGAAAGAAATTTAGATAACTTGACATTCTTTGGATTTTCTGCAGTACCAAGATTATAAGTCTCAACCTCCTCATCATCATATTTCATCTTTGGATTTTGGGCCACATCATTCTGGTCAAATAATTTCTCGAGAGTAATCAATCCCTTTGGAATACAATTGTTTTTTAGTTGAACAACTTCAATATTGGCTTTTGTTTTAGCAAAGATGTTTTGCTCGTCAACTTGAATAGATTCAAATTCTTCTTTTAATTCCATTTTTTTTTACTTCATCATTATCAAACACTTGCCAGTTTATTATGTTATTAGGTATAGTAGGTCTATGCCTAATTTCAACTTCATATTTATTTCTGGAATGAATTGGAATTGTAAGTAAACTTGCTGAAACAACCAAAGAATCTGAACATTGTTTTGTTCTCTAGGCTTGATGGTGAAATTATACTCTTCAAAATTTTCTAGTAATTCAAGAAATAGATTTATGTATGCTCTCGTTATAGAATCCTTGGTTTGATAGGTGTTGTTAACTTGTTTGTTGATAAATTTAGAATCACCAAAAACAAAGATTTTCTTAGCACCTAGATTCTTCAAGACTTCTAAACCCAAAAACAATGCTTCATATTCTACCATATTATTTGGACAATCGAAATTGAGTTTATAATAGAAAAATTTACTTTCATCTCCTGGGCTAATTATCCATATGTCTTCACCATCTCCATCTCTTCTTGCAACAACATCAAAATTCATGTGCCACCACCCTTTCCTATCAATTTCTTCAACTTGTTGCTCATTTTCTGCATGCTGATTGTCTATGGTGTTGGTGATTTCATTGAAGAGTATAGATGAGCCCAATTCAGTCTCCATTGCATATACTGGAAATTTTTGAGGTTTTCCTTTGCCGCTAACCATATATGCCATCCTAGACTCTCTGTGTAATCTCCTTTGTTCACCAAAAACCGAAATAGTATCATAGGACATATCCATATGAATGGTTCCTTTGAGTTTGGTAGCCCATGATCTTGATAGCAAAATGCCAAAGTTTGGTCAAATATCAGCCACAATAATATCCATCAATATTGTCTTAGTAGGAATTTGACTTAAAGCAACAACCACATCTTTGATTAGACCTATACATTTCACCATTTTTTAATCAAATGAAAACATGTGTTTATATGGCTTGGTTATGTCTAAACCCAATATTTCCATGATGACCTTAGGCATTAAATTGTGTGATGCCCCTAAATCTAATATAGAATTATGTATTGTCATGTCATGGATGTTTAAACTCACATAGAAAGGTGGCACCTCTTCATTTTTCTCATCTTCTACTTTAGGCCCTAGGAACAAAGTAGGATGACCTTCATGCAAATTTAAAATATCAGATGATCTAGCTTTAGCATTAAGCATTCTAACAATTTTCTTTTTGTATTATGTAACTCTTATTATTTCTCCAAAGGGAACATCAATCCTTACCTTTGATATTTCATTCTCCAAGTTGAAAATTGGTTGTGCCTTCTCAACTTCCTTTGCAGGGGTTTCTTTCTTTTGTTTTTGTAACCTTTGGAGCATCTTTATTAGGGTGATTTTTATTTCCAAATACAGGAATATTTTTGTTTCTCAAATTATATTGATTTTGCATCTCTAGAATAGCATGTTGATAGCCTTCTAATTATTTTGATTGTGGCTCGGTTTTATCACCATGCAAGTCATTATAAGACTCATCATGTTCTTCTTTTGTTAAAAACATTCCTTTCTCATCTTCATCCAGACAATGAATAATATCTTCTTGGACTTCTGATGGCATTTCCTCATCATATACTAGGTTTTTATGGAAAGGAGGCCTAACTTGATGGTCAAGCTAATTTCTCTGTTCTCTTTGTCTATGTTGGGTCCCTATAATACTAGTGCTTAACCCATTAATATTGTAGTTGCATCCCTTATTAATATTTTTGTGCCCCTATTATCCCCAGATTGTTATTATTGTGCACATAGAATCCCTCTATTGTTATTTTTGTGGCTTTATATTATTATTGTTAGGTCAGCTGGGTTATATTGTGACTCCTTAGACTCCTATATATAGAAAGGAGGTTTTTTCATTTGAATCATCCAAGAATTGGTCATTTATGTAATGTAAAGGAGGTTGGCCCCTCGAAGAGGCTGAATTTTAAGACATGGATCTATCTTTTCTATCTTTTTCTTGAGCTCGTTTCATAACCTTTGGTATCAGAGCTTTGGATTCTAGGGTTTCGCTGCTCCAAACAAGTCATCATGGCATTTTTGTTATAAATTTTTTTCTGAAACGTTTCAAAGCTGAAAAAAAAACCCATTTGAGAAGAAATCACACTGATCTCGGGTCCAAATTTCAGAACATTTTGTGCTATATTTGCGGATATATGATCTGAGGAAGTTGGTCTTCTTGTAGACTCATGAATTACATTCCAAACAGGTGACCTATGGAAAATCGTCATAACTTTCT
>APFE031438831.1:89790-111517 GCA_000404065.3 Pinus taeda | reverse complement strand
TTTGTGAGTTGTTGTAAATGGAACCTTGTTCATAAATTAAGAACAATTTATATCTGATAACAAATTGTGAACTCTATAAAACATACTAATACATGACTGTAAAATTATGTGTGTGTGTGTTTGCCCCTGTGTGAAATATTTACTATGTGTGCTTTCAGTCATTCTTATTGGATTGATATCTAGAGGTATTGTCCTATTGTCTACCTTCAAACTACCTAAATAACACTTAATATCACAATTAGTAGAAGTAGAAGGGGCAACAACATAGCCATAACTACCAAAAGTATTGTAGCGATTGTTATGAATGAAGTGTTTAGTAGTTGAATTCTGCATAAACCCTATCTTGTGGTTTCTCAAACACTTAACAATCCAATTCTTGAAAAAAGGATGAGAGGGGATGCAACTTAGAACCTAGGTCTGATGATTTGTAGGATAGAATTCCATGTTGTGCTTAACGAGTTCGATGAGCTTGCTTTGCTAATTAATTCAAAAATTCATGATTCACATGTGACTTCCTTAGGTATTTTTAAATCCATTGGCTAATCTGTAATCCATTTTAAAGATAATTAAACCTACAATTATAATAGATTTTTCTAATAATTGAGTGATAAAGGGATTGGTAACCCTTGATGAAAATGAGAAGAAAGCGGATTTTCTAAGGAGTAATCAAATATCGAATTACCACAGGGAAAAATTTATACAAAGGTGCAAATAAGTAAAGAAAATTATGTTGTTGGGTTATTCATAGGGGGGAAACCCTCAGAGTTTGTTCCGAATGATTTGTGTTTCTCTAAATGGTAAGGGACTTGGTCCATAACTTTACGAAATGAGATTTAAATTATTTGATAAAAAAGGTGATGCTTAGTGGGGATTTAGGGAAGGCACTTCCACTTCCTACATGGGATTTTATCCATTCTTAGGAAAAATATAGGTTGGGAGGTTTGTCTAGAGTTTTAGGATTTTGTCCATTTAGTGAAATGATAATTGGGTTTTCATTTAGTGTGCGGAAGAATTCATTATTCTTCAAAGTTGGGGATGGAATGCTAGTTATCAATATCCATGAACCTTATTTCGATATAATATTTTTTTGGAATAAATTCTTCATTGTCATTGTTAAATAAATAATCTTGTTTGTAAGTGGTGATATGAAGTTCTTTATCAAGAAATTTTTTAGGGATGTGAAATAATAGTTCTATAGTTTCCATCAATCTACTTCCATGTTGTCATTGGGATTTCATTCCCTCATCTTATTATTTCAAAAATCTTAATCTTCTTCAACTAAATCTGTAAGTGCAAATCATAAATCATATTAATGATCAAATGATTATTTACTGTTATAAGAAGTGGCATAACAACTTCAAATACTAATTGTTAATTATTAATCACTAATATGATTTAAGTTTAACATATAATTTGATTAAAAATTAATAGTGAATTTCTATTCAAATAAATTAACCATGATAACTAAAACCAATTAAAACCAATCAACAGATTAGAAACACTATGCTAATTAATAATTATTATCGGTAATATCATTTATTTTCATTTTCTCTCTCTATATAGATATATATATATATAGATATGAAAATTAACTTTTAGTCAAATAAATCAATAACTATAATAATAAGTTGGAGAGAGAGCGATGGAGACCAACACTAGGGTTTTATTTCTCTATGAATATTTGTTTAGTACCGCCAAGGGTTTCGAGATCGTGAGCTGCTACAATGTTATGCACTTGATAGATGACAATTTTTCTACTCTGGAGAGATGATGTGTCTATGATAAAAGATGGGCTTAATTTTCTATGGATAGATTTAGATCTAGCTACATTTCTCAACTAATGGTCGATGAAAAGAAATATTACCGGTTTCTCATAATACTCATTTGCGCGGTATATTTTTCATTTTCTAAGAGGAATCAGAGTCTTGAGTTCCATCACTCTATATGGAAATATAACAATGAGGGGTGTGGCATGCAGGGACCAAATCCAAGTGTGAAGCCGATATGAAAGTTGCACTAGAAGATGGAGGTGGTAGAGTTGATATATGACAACATTCCTATCAACATCTCCAGTGATCTATATCCTGGCAAGATAGAGTTAATGCCTGTGTTTATCTCTTTCATGACTCTGATATCTATCATTAGCAGGGATCCATGGTTTGGCACTCTCATGATTCTTGATGTTGACCTCCTCTTTTGGATTGAAAATGCATTTACCTGAATGGACACAGGTATCATGGGTGAAAACAAATGGCAATGATTATTTTGGTGGGATTTAATAAATTTTTCATGTGAGGTTGGTAGGGAATATTTGGGTTTTTTTTTTCCCTTCAACATCCAGATCCCTTAAAATTTAGTTAAAAAGAATTTAGATCTAGATTTAGTGTAGTTTTCTCACCTAGCTATGGGATCAGTCAATCTCAGGTAGATCTAATGATGACAAAACAAAAGAAGGAAAAAAATTCGATTTTCATAAAAAACGTAAACGAAAAGTCCTCCATCTACTTGATCTGGAGTTCAGATCTAGTGGATAATATGAAACATATCATCTAGGTCCATATGGGTATATACCAACAACACTCTAGGTTTTATAATATGAAGGAAAAGTTCTATGAGACTCGTTTCTGCTGGCAGATGATGTTGTGGAAAAGGACTCAACCTTAATCTTGAATCTGAATATGTACGGAGGGTCTTCAACTTAAAAAAATCATAATGCAAATTCTAGGAACCATAATGGGTCCATCTCATTTAAGGATGCACTCAGAGGGAAGAATGTCACTGAAGTCGAACAACCTCAAATTTTTATAGGGCCTTACGTTGTTGAGAAAATGGAGAAGATACCAACTATGGAGGTAAAATCCAATTTCATTATAAACGAAACTTATAAAGATAAAAACTAAAATTTAGGAGAGACCGAGAAATGACAAAAAAGGCTTCTCAAACCTTAATGTATTTTATTCACAAAGAATGATAATGATACATTTAAATACATCAATATTATGTCTCAAGATAGTTTGTCTATCTTGGACACACAACCACTTTTGTTGAGTGAATATATCAACCATAAACTAATCTAGGAGCGTAACTAGTTGGAGAGAATCTCTCAACCAGTTAGACCTAAGGAAACTCCCAAGTTTGAGGAATAGTCTCATTCTAGAATAGAAAAGTAGGAATTATTCCAAGTCTATAATTTATTATTTTGGAATTAATGATTGTTTTATTAGTGTGTGAGGATAACATTCCCCCCTTCAATCTTAAGTCCAAAATAAGAACCTGGTACCATCTCCAAGTCTTCGTGCAGAAACTATTAAGTTAGTCCTCAATGAAGAATCTCTTGACAAACTACCAAAATTAGATTTTGAAAACTCTAATGTGAAGAGAGAAAGCTAAGAGAAGTGAATCAACTACAAGTTTGACACGACTCTGAAAATGATTGAGAACTTAATAAAATTCCCAGATGAAATGAAAAAGTATCCATGTGTCCTTTGCTTGGTCCAATGACCATCTAAGTGAACAAAATAATGTCCACAAATGGTTTCAATCAACATCCCAATTTCTTTCCCACTAGAAAATTTCAATGCACACTGGAATATTTCATGATGCCCCTTGACAGATTTGTTGATGCCCACTGGCATATTTGTTGGGTTTATTGAAACTTTTAGTATGACAAACATATTCAATTCCATTATCATTTCCCCCCTTTGTCGGCTGAAAGGAGAGACAATCATCTGCATTTGATTTTTGAACTCCCTCGCTTAAGGTGTAGCAGAGTTTCACTGTTTTACTCTCATAGTTTCATAGTTTCACATAAGAGTACTCAAAAAATAAGAGTACCATGAGAGTACCATGAGAGTAGCAGAGTTTCATGTTTTACTCTCCCTTAAAAATACATGAGAGTACCATATTCATTTGAATATTGGCTCACTACTACACCAAGGGCACTTTTGAGACATTATTTTAAGACAAAAGAAATCTTTTTTCTTAAAAAATCACTTTTTATTTTAGTTATTTTACATTAAAATTTAATATCAATTGAATTGTCTTAAATATAAACTTTAAGACAAAAACAATTTAAGACAAAAGTGTTTTAAGACAAAACTTTATATTTAAGACAAAAATAGTTTAAGACAAAATTATTTTAAGACAAAAGCAGTTTGAGACAAAAATATTTTAAGACAAAACTTTATATTTAAGACAAAATAATTTAAGCCGAAAATATTTTGAGAGAAAACTTTATATTTAAGACAGAAGTAGTTTGAGACAAACATTTAAAGACAAAAATTTATATTTAAGACAAAAACAATTTAAGACAAAATTATTTTAAGACAAAAACAATTTAAGACAAAATTATTTTCACACATAAATAGTTTGAGACAAAAATAATTTAAGACAAAAACAGCTTGAGACAAAAATAATTTAAGACAAAAACAGCTTGAGACAAAAATAATTTAAGACAAAACTTTGTATTTAAGGCAATGGTCACTTTAGATGAAACTTATTTAATACAATTAACAATTAAGACACAAACATATCAATTTCAGACAATTGTATCTAAAAACTGCAAAATTGACTCTGACAATTCGCCCTAAGTCGGCCAGCATGAAGGCAACTACTGTCTTGCACCTATATCGAGGTCATTATTTTACTTACCATTCATGTTATCTTATATAAAGACAATGATTTTTTGGGCTCTTTCTTTTGTGCGGGTAGTCGACTAAGAATAATGTGACAACTTTTACTGACAATAGCTCTTGGACATCAATTCCTCTTCTGTCCCTTTCATAACTACTAATATGATTAAAGACAACTTTTCTATCGTTGCATTTGAAACTTATACACGGAGTGGGATTTTAAGACAAATTTTTAAGAGAAAATGAATATTTTTGCTTCAAATTTTCAATATGAGGCGCTAGTAAAAAAGGTAAAGGTAAAGGATTAGGGATCTGTCTACTAACATTCACCAAGTGGTTGGTTTACCATGGTTGTGAAGTGATATTCAACAAAGGAAAAGTGTTCTTGAGACACATAGCCATGGGGCAGGTGAAGCAGATAAGGGTTCATCACGTGAACAACCTGTATAAGCTATTTGTGGAAGACTATGTTGCATTAAGCACTAAGGTGGAGAAAGTGCAAGTCGCGATGTTGATGAAATTTGGTACAAAAATACTTGGTCGTTTTCATCATGGTACCTCGTATATTATACAACAAATAACCACTAGCCTCCCTAAAGGAGAACTTAAGCAGTAGGAAATATGAAAAGGATGTACGTTGTGAAAGTACATAAAATCCACAATTCCACGATTGAGACAACAAAGCACATGCAGTCCTAGAAAGGATCCGTATGATGTTTATGGACCTCTTTGGATAACCTACACTATCAGAAACAAATATTTTGTCATTTTTATTGATAAAATCTAACAAAAGTGTTGGATCTTCTTCCTGTGGAAGAAATATGAGACATTCTCCAAGTTCATAAAATTCAAGACACTAGTTGAAAAAGAAGCTAGCAAGAAGGTGAAGGCTCTGTTGTAGTGGCTGCAACACCCTCCAAAATTTTGGCCTGCACTTAAATTTCAGAGCCAACTGTGGATATTGTGATCAATCATTCCTTAGTCACTTATTGGTAAGTTGATAATCTAAGCTCCCCTTTCCAATCTTAAGATTCTTCCATGCTTTTATCTTTCATAGAGTGTGTCATGTTTGGGCGTGGGGGTTATTGCTTGTCATGCAAAGGGAGGTTTATTTTGCTTCAAGGGGAAATATTTATGAGAATGGGTTGTTTTCACCACATAGATATGTTTCACACTCATTTCACACACTCTTACACAAGCATCGCCTTTATCCTCCCAAAGTCTATCGTTTGAGCCACACTTGTTGTAAGCTACCACAAAAGTTGTTGCATTAAGTGAAGTATGTGTTATGTGTTCTGGATGGTCTATGTTATATCAGTAAGATTTCAAGTGTGTGGTCTTAGTCAAGTTTTATTACTATTCACATCAGTTCCACTGATCCCACACTTAACTAAATTTTGGAGTTTCCTTAGAAACCTAGCCTCATCCAACTTTCCTGAACTGTGCCCTTCACATATGTAACCCTTAATATTTTCCCTTACCTGTTGGAGCTGTGCAATGCACATAAATACCAACCTCCCTTAGCATTCAAAATTTCACAGTGATTTCCTCCAATGTCCTTCCCTTAGGCTGAACCCACTGTCTCCAGAAACTGTGCAGTTTTGTCTCCTGACTACCTAGTTTTCGTTGCATCCTGAAATTGCGTAGATGTGTTCTCCCAATGCCTCACCTCATAGCAGTTCCTTGCATCCTAAAACTGTGTAAATGTGTCCTCCTAGGTCCTCATCCCGCAAAAGTCACTAGCCACTGAAACTACAAAATTATGTCTCTTAGGGGGCAGGAAGAATGATGACATAATAAATGACTCACAAGGAGCTTAGGAGAAATATAAGCATACCAAGGAACCCAAGGTATGATAGAATATCAGGACCACCTGAAGACTTCATCTGATGCATAAACCTTTGGAGGCTAGGTATGGAAAAAAAACACATCTTTTGAAATACACCTCTTATTGTAGATTAAAAGTTTGCTTATCATTGTCGTATCATTCTGTCTTCAATGACATGCATGGTTAAAAGAAATGAAAGTCATTCCATGTGTTTCCTCTACATGTCTTGTTCCCTTTCACCTATTTATTACGTAGCTTAGAATATGAATACTATTACCACTTTTTTATATAAGGTACAGAGGTTATGACCAATATGATATTATGACTAACCAAGCACGATGCAAGGCATCCTAAGTGGGATGAAAGATTTTTGATGATATGTATATAGTTAGTACACTCCTTTCATTAATCCTTTTCATTAATCCTTGCTTTGTATCTTGCATGTACCCTCACCTCTTGTCAAATTTGGCTACATGTTGCGAGTAGTCTCTTACCTCTTTCCTAACAAAGCAGGGGAAGGAATTTTCTTCAACTTGATTTCTTCAAGGCTCTTCATAGAAAGTATAGAGGTAAGAGAAGGAAATGTCGAATCTCACTATCAAACTCCTAAAAATACTTTGCATGTTCAAATCTATCCAAATGATTAAAATACCACTCAACAACATTGTCAATCTTGGAAGACTCAAGAAATATCACATCTCTAGATATTATAAACTTCTTATTCACTTTAACATAAAGATGGTATGTCTAGGAGGTATGAATACCCAAAGAAGATACATTTGTGACTCCTTGCACTGAGTTTTTTTTATCTGTCCCTTAGGTGTGAAGGCATAACAGGAGGAACCAAAAACCTTGAGATGCCTCAACGAAGGAATGTGGCCATACCACATTTCGTAGGGATTATTGTTTCTAATAGCAAGAGACGGACACCTATTCTTTATATACACAACACATAGAACCAAATCAGCCCAAAACCTTATGAACTTAACTTGTGAAATATGCCAAGTTCATAGTGAAAGTAATACATTCCAATGAACTAAGTGTTGAAAAATGCAACAAGAAATTCTCAATTTTAGTTTTCCTTGATTAAATTGAAAAAATTTGAATTTCCACATCAACAGACAATTGGATGATGTTAACTTGTGTGACATGGCTTTATTCACCTATTTTACTCAGTAAAATTGAGTTGGAGGAGTTAGAGATTAGTTCTGCATATGTGATTGCTAATTTGTAGCAATAAAGGTCAATTATCTCGGGTTGTTGTCAGATAAACTAGTTCTAACTTTTGGAGGAACTAGTGGAAGTTCATTTAAATAGTGGGACTTCAGTCAAACTCAATGATCATCCAATTAACTAATTAATCAACCCAAAATAGTTGGGGCATGCAGAGAAGTCAAATTCACTAAGATTGGTGGAGATTCCAATGCAATTTTAATATCTTGTAGCTCACACAGTTGCAAGAACTTAATATAACCATAGTGGAGGAGGTAGCTTGAGTAGGAGCTTATTGTGAAATTAGAGAGGGAATGATTGTTGGTAGCATTAGTAGCCTAATAGCAATTTGTTTTGCACCACACTTCAATGTTTTGGCTAGGGTTTTTGAGGGTGGATAAATTTTTTGGATGCTTTTTGGTCATGCACATCCTCACTAAGTATCTTGGGAGGTCTGTAATAGTTCCTTACATGCACGTCCTCACTAAATATGTTTTGGGATGTCTGTACTAGTTCCTTGTAAATTTACATTTTTCAAGGCTTAACTACTTATGATCTTAGATGCTCACAAACATTTGATAGTTTATGACACTCTCCAAATCACCATTCTTGAAAGGATTCAATAAAATGACTTGAGAGGAGGATGTGAAGGGCACACTCTTATTGGAACTAGCCTAGAACTAGTGGAATTGGTTGGTCACAATGTTTTTAGAGTTGTACTATTCTAGTTTGGTGGTTGAGATTGGCTAAGGTTGGTCTTGTATTGAACTCACCTTAAAACACCAAAGTGACTAGTTCTCTACTAAACTGACCAATTCTAAAGAATGTAGTGCAACATAGCTAATGACCACCAAATAATATTTTTTTAATAAAAAATACTTAAAATGGAAAAAAATATCTTAACCCTAGGGCCTTAGAAAACCTAACCCTAGTAATTAATGGTAATATTTAATTTTTAAAGTTAAAGTAAAAGTTTGACATTCTCCTTATCTTTCCTCTTTGAAAAGGAAAGATAAGGATAATGTTAACTTTTACTTAAATATTTAATATTAACATTAATTGTTTTGGGTTGTTTTGGAGTGGTTCCAACTTCATTCAATTTTGAGAAAGTCAAATTTTACATCCCATTCAAAACTTAGTGGTGATTGTTTGAACCACTTCTTTGCAATGAGTCCTAGAGTATGAATTCTAATTTTTATTGTGCTTTTATTGCATAATCATATTCATTGGAACAACATTCTATTTTTCATCTACATCCTAAAGTCTTGTTCACTTAGGTGGCCATCTTCCCTTAAATTTCTCTTTTCCTTTCAGAAATTGAGATTATGTGTTACACTTTGATTGCTCATAATAATTCTTCAACTTTCTGATGGCTTCCTCCAATGATATAGGATTATTTAAATCGGTCCTATCTTTGAACACTACTAACAACCCACTAATGAATCTCTCAATCTTATCTTTCTCGCCCTTAAGATACGATACATACCTTAATAACTCCAATAATCTTCTAATATAATCCTCATCAGCCATAAACCCCATCTTCAAATCATAGACCTCCTTCGCCTTGTCATCATAGTATCTCTCACATAGATACTTCTCCTTGAAAGGTATTTCAAATTCCATCCAAGTCAACCCCTCTCCCTGAGTGCTTATGACATTCTTCACGTCTTCCCACCAAATGTCTACTTTACCTTTAATATTGAACATAGTTATTTTGACCTTCATGTTCTCCTAGTAATCATGAAATTTGAAGAACTAATTCATTCCAAGAAACCAAGCTTTTGTATTGTGTGAATTCTTCATTTCTCCATCAAATGTAGGTGGCTTCTCTTTCTTGAAATCATTTGGAGAATATCCCTTGCCATTCCTCTTGTATGGATCATGGTGATGATGAACATGGTACATGTCTGAACCAGAACTAGAATAATGCCCATGCCCATTGTCTATCCTATTTGTCTATCCAAGAATTTTCCATCGCAGCTAGTATCATCCTTGTCCGACTTGTGTACGTCATGAGATCTGTTTCCATAGGCTCCATTAGTCCTATCCCCCTGTCCATGACTAATACAAAGTGGTCCCTCTCTCTATAAATCTGACAATATTGGAGGGATAACAACTTTAACCTTTGCTTGTTTCTCATGTGCCCTTGAAAGTCTCTCTTGTGACTCAATTATCCTATCACCATCCATTTTGCAACTCCTTATTTTTTCCTTCAAATTTATGAAAGTGTCTAATATCTGACGGGAGTACTCATCGCCATGCTTCTGATCTCATCTCATGGGTGATTCACTCAATGAACCTCTAACATAGCATGTTCATTCACGGCATAATAAACAATACCCTTAATGTGACTATACATTAGAAAATATCTCTAAAAAAAACTTTATTTAATACCCAACCAATAGGAACCCAATACACCTTCCCAATTTAAAAATCCCCTAATTTCTCTACATATTGTAGGTATCCATTTTTTCATTAATAATTTAATACCCATTTTTATTTATATCCCTTTATTTTCATTAACAAAGGTAAGTCGATTATGCACATAAAAAGATTAACCTAAATACTAGGTAACTCAAAACTTAATAAAAAAGAGGCAGATATAAGTTGGTTGATTTACAAATACATACTATGGAAAATTTTAATGTGAAATACATAGATTTGAACTCTCAATTGCATCTATCTTCCAGTGAATACTAAAAAAGATACACTACGAAAGTTCAAATAAAAATCTCAATAGCCAACACAATGACACACATTTTTATTATAGAATATGAAGAGGAGAGAAAACACAATGAATATGGACACATGAAAAATCCTATATGGTTGGACTTTTTAAAATCATACCCCTAAATGGATCACCTCGTGCACCATAGTTGCATGGTAAGAGTGCCAACTAAGTGTGTCTCCATGAAAAGGGGAACTAGAGCATGCATGCATGCATCCCTTCCTTGAGATCGGTGTCCTCTACCTATGATGGGAATTTATCATGCATAAGTATTCTAATTTACTAAGTATTTACAACCTTTAATAATAATATATAATGCATGCTAACAATAACAAAAGAAACGAGTCTAATAATAGAAAAGATCTATCAAAAAATGAAATTTCTAAATTTGAAACAACATCTAAACTCGAATTAATTGAATGCATGAGATACGTTCCCTCAGAATGCATGCACCCTTTTTCAAAAAATAGTCTATCTCACTATCTCAAGTGGAATGCATGTTCCCTATACCAAGAAATAGTCAGTATCACTATCTCCTCCACTTTTATTCAACATGTTCATCACTAATGTAAATAAAAGGTGAAGGTGCATTTTGTCTTCTCTACTACCCCATCATTGGTATAATTGCTATCATAGAAATAGGTGAAAAATATTAACACACACATTACACGTAGATAATATATGTACTATTAATGTGACACATGTTTTTTCTGGAGCAAGGATTCTTAGGAGTGGGAGCAAAAGTGGGAAGTGGTAGTAGAAGCCGGAGTGAGGAGTGATATTTCCCAAATATCCCATGTTGGGACCGATTTTGGGAATGAATTTTATATAACATATATTTTTATATTTTTTGATGCATATATGTCAACAAAAGGTTTTAGAATGATGAATTTATGATAAAAAATACAAAAACATGGATTGAACCTTATAACATCATTCATATAGTATTTATAATCTTCATCAACCATAGGTCTATAAATTGCAAGTTCTGATTTATATAACATGTAATGGTGCACATAACAAAAATAAAATTGAGTGCAATCCATCTCTTAACTAAAAATACATCAAAAAATGTGGTGTGGATGGCCTCTAGCATCAACAAAAATAATTCTACACTAAATACCTACATATCATCAAAATCATTTCCTATATTGGTATGTTTGTCATTAATATCACCCTCTAAGGATTAACATAAGATAGAAAAAAGGTAGCATGTCAAGTCAAGATTTTGTTCGAGTGATATGTACATTTTTAGTAGTGTCAAGATAGAGGAGTCTCAAAACCAAAGTCACTAACATCAAGGTACATACATGGTTTGGTTCTCTTGATTAAACATGAGTTTCATATCCTAGTACATGACAAAATCCAATAAAAACATTGCAATCCCCCGAATCTTCAATCTTGAAAAACTAATAAGTCTACTGGATTTTGAGTGAGATATAAAAATATACTTTCTCCATATGAAATCTAATGAGGTCGGAACCACTCTCAAAAATCTTGTGCCATTTCATGGTAAATTTAAATATTTAAGAAAAATGTTTAAAATGAAAGATAACGAAGAATGTCACTTTTAACATTACCACAAATTGTATGCCAATACTAGGGCCATATGTCTAAATATTAGGCTGCTATGGACCTAATATTACCATAGTTTTTTCTTTCTCCCTCCCACTTTCTATACTCTCACAATACTCCTCAACCTCTATTTCTCCATCCCACCTGTTTTTTCCTCTATGTGGCCAATGTATTGCATAAACAATACCTTATAATACACATATTTCTATACAAGATATAAAAACCTTTTATCCCCTATTATATGCTCAGTATCCTATTTCATTTTTTCCTCATTTTTTATGCCCCAGTATGAATGCACGTGATATGGTATTATTGTTTTTCAGTGAAGCCCCCATTTCTAATCTATTGGAATAATCTTGTGAACTATAGTCTATCAACTTGCTAATCATCTTTGATCTTCTTCCTGCAAGTATATCATGTCAGCTAAACCAAAATATAAACATAATCAACATACGCCGTATAGTTCAAGAGAAGGTATCTCGTCTGCAAGATCAACTAGATTAGAACAATACATGCATAAACACAATCATAGTAGCATATAAACATCATCTCAATCATCATCTACTTATCCTTGATGATCATACCAACCGCATACGATGACCCCATGAACGAAAACTATAACCATGTAAATGCACGCATACATCCACATAAACAAAAAACATACAAAAAAATGCATATTCAACCCACATGCACGCATGCAAACCATATTCCTCTCATCTAGTCCAAGGTGTGAACCATGATTTGATACCAGTCAATAACACCCTCATCCCACATTTACCTACGCTAACTTGTCCACTGAGGTAAACATGTGACAAGGAGTTACTATGATATGATTCAACTCCCCATGTATAGTTACGGAAGTGGAATCGACACACCAAAAATCTAAACTGACCTTCCTAAGCAGCTACAAGACCCCCAGGGGATAACCGCCCACTCCAAGTGCCCAACCATTGATTTAACTTGCCTTTTTACTGACCTAAACCTCTAGTCACTCTCATAGCAATCCCTCCATGTTGTTGGAAACCTCTACTAACTCCCACAGCAAGGCCTCCATGTGACTGAACTCTTTTTTGGGCAATTTTATGCTAACGACTATGAAATTTGAGCCACTTTTGTAGGGCTAGGACTCATGTCTCTCCCCAGAACTTGATAAAATTATTAGAAATGATAAATAAGAAGAAAAAAAGGCATCTAATGTAAGACCTGAACAAGGGTATGATCTGACTCATCTTAACCATGATAGGAATTTCATCAAACACATCATAAACATGTAATGTATAGGTCATATAAACACTTCTAATCATAGGGACCTCATATTTATATGATATTTTTGAAGAACGTTTGATTCTATCTCACGATAGTTGGATTATATGTATTAGATCATACATTCATTAAAAATTCATTTATTAAACAAAACGTAAGGAGAGCCATAACTAAATTCTTCCATAAAACCATGCTTATAAGCAACATATAACTAGTAGAATAATAGTGATAGAACAACCGTCAAAGCCTAGCAAGAACATCCACTCATGAAATACAATAGGAAAAGAGATTTTATTAACATGTGCACAAACCATCCAAGTGAGGGACATCCACATACCACCTAACCATAGGTTGAGTTGAACGAAATCTTTCTTTCATCCAATCACCCTTGTGCCATATTCCAAGCATGAATGTGGGACTCACAACAAAACCAACTAGGGATACTCAGCATTTACCTTGTATGCTGACATTATCAGTTAAGGGATTCCGAGGCTTGAAATCCTCATCTATACCACTAGGCTTTACCGTGTATCCCTCCGTTACTAGTTAAGGGATTCCTAGGACTAAACAAAGAAACATACACTATAGGATTTCTCACAATCTCGCCATATACCAGTCAAGGGACCACTAGGCTCTAAATAAACATGGATGCCTCCGTATCTCTCGACCTACATCATTAGGATTTTTCTCGTCTCCACTGTCAAGCTTTATCATGTATTCCACGATTAGCGGCCAAGGGATTCCTTGGCCTTTGGGAATTATCTTAAGACCACCCCACTTAGTTTTGAAACCATATGGTAATCTAGCTCAACCAGGTAAAAGAAACTTGTCACACCATAGTTATTCAGAAATCGAAAGGCAAGGCTAAAAACCATTATCACACCTTGAAAAAACCATGCCAATGACAAGAAGGGAACCAAATACACACATTCATGTATCATGCATGCCAAAAATAACAATGAAATGATACATTCAACTTGATACCTAGAAGTAATCCCACTGTATCCGCTTGATACGACTCTTCCTTACTTGATTTTTACTTTCCTTTCCCTCCTTTTCCTTCCTTTGCCTCCCTTCCTCCAATGCTAGAGTACTCCAAGAATAATCTAAGTGTGCAAGAGTATGAGGGAATAGAGAGAATAGAGAAAGAGCTCCAAAAGTGGTCTCACAAAAGCTGTGAACTGATCCTCAAAAGATTTTTTTATTAATGAAGCCCCTATTTTCTTCAATTTGTATTATTTTCCTTCAATTTCCTCCTCACATGCAACATGTGACCTTTCACCTTCATTTTATCCCATTTTGCATTATTTTCATAAATAAAATTCCAATTAACTCCTCTTGCCTTTAAAAAGATTTTATATTGCCTTTCCCAATTTCCCTTAACCATAATAAACCAAATGAACACCCACTAGGATGTTTTTCCCAACATTCAACTTGGAATATGTGTCCCATGACCTTGGTCTTATTTGTGTTTTATTGAATTTAGAGTTAAGGCCATCCTAGTAATTAATGAGAAAAACTCCAAGGCCAAGGAATTCCAGAGAAAATCCCACTAGGAACTTATTACATAGACTAGATGCTTATTACACGATAGGGTTAGTAGGACATGCCACTTGTAGATGGTAACATCAAAATACAAAAGAACCTTAAGGATCTGTGGTTAGAAAAGGGAAGGTTGTCGGATACCAAGACCCTTCCTTTTCTACCGATGAGCCAAGAAACAAATTAGGTAGGAGAATTTTAAGATATATTCGTGATATTTTTGCAATCATTTCAAAATAATTAAGGACATAATTACAGCTTAGGATTCCAATAATGGCTTAAGGGATGGGGAAATTGGAATTCCAATCTTCATGTAAAATGTTTCGCACAAATATGACAACCTTCGTAGTGGAGGTGGATGATTCTGGCACTATACTTCTAGGGAAAGCTACCTATCAATCCAACAAAGGGATCAATCTATGTTCCTAGTGACATAGGGAGCAATTTCAATTGCACAAAATAACTGATCCCTTTCTTTTAAGTCTTTGATGCAGGTCTCTAAAAAAATACTGTACATATCTACACATAACACAACAAAAAATCCAAATGAGATACCACACCAAATGAGAGAATGAGGGCACTATGGCACCCATAGTTATCAACTCCCTCTCCACAACTAGATACCATGTAGCTTACTATCAATAACTCTATGTATCCACAATTTTATTCAAAATGTATTCAATGTGCGAGATTAATGCCTTAGAAACCATGGATGATGTGCAAGGAAGGAGACACAATGATATGTATTTTTATGTATTGGAAAATAATAGTCAGTAACATGTTGTAATATGTTTCTATTATGAATACAAATAGCTCTCTTTTAACTTCCCAACATTGATCAATATGATGATTTATTTTGAAATTCACTTTATGTGGTAGCCCATGTCTCTTTATTTTATAGACGTCAAATGATACTCCACTTTTCATTCTAGTTTGAAAATGTTTTGGTTCTTCATTTAAGAAAATGCAGAAACTAGTGTGCTCATCTTTCTCAACTATATTTTTCCATTCATCCCATGTGTACACCACTTGAAATAGAGCTATACTACAAACAAATTTTTCACACATCACAACATAAATATTCTTTTTGGTCATAGTTTATGACTACTATGACTACATAATACACATAAGAACATAAATATTATTTTTGTTCATAGCCAACGACTACAATGAATTTACATAATTTGATTTTTTTACACAAGATACAACTCCCTTTCAGCCATATTTAATGAATACTTAGAAATTACATAATAAACATAACATACCTGTGACTTTTTATATGCCTTTGAAGTAGCCATGAGTAAGAGAGGACATCTATCTTGGATAGACATAGTGAGAGGGAGATGGAAATTGGTTAGTCTATGTAGATTAAGAATTAAAAATAAGAACGAGAGCCTCAATCTAGACTTAAGGGTAACTAGAAAAGGATTTATCTCTTATCATATGATTTCATTGGGTTTATATGATTCTGTATTCCATTCATTAGTTTTTTATGGCTCAAGGATTGAAAAAGTAATCCTATTCAATTTTTTGCTATATATAGAGGGAGGAGTTGACTAGGTGAATTCAACTCAATATTACTCATTTTATGTTATAGATATGGAGGAAAAGGTTGGCTAGGTGCATCCAACTCAATCCTACTCATTTTATGTATAGATATGGAGGGAAGGGCTAGCTAGGGGCATCCACTAGTTGGTTGGTTCTCTATAGTTCAAGACATAGCAACCAAGTTTGGTTGTATTGGCCCAAAAAGTTAGGTAATTCTTCCATTCGGTTCATTTTGCCTAATAATTCAGCAATTCAAATTTAGTACATAATCTTTTCTCACTAATTTTTTCCATATTAAAAAAATAAAAAAGAAGCAACTTCTATATTATAAGAAAATTAAAAAAAAATTGCATGTCAATTTTTTTGCAGTTGAAAAAAATACTAAATTCCATATTAAAATATAGTAATAAAAGTGAGTTTGTTGTTGGAAAAAATAATAAATTTCTTATTAAAGTAGGACAAAGAATAATGAATTTTATTTGTAAATATTTGGAAGATATATATTCTTGAACTTTTACACACTAGAATTTATTTTGTATCAAATTGAATTGGGATTGAAACTGAAATTCGAATTTGGTAATTATGGTTCAAGGAGTGAATTATCAATCAATCTTATTTATTTCTATGAATATGAAAAATATACCAATTTTTGGATGTTAGATAATGTACAATCAAGATAAGCTCAACTGAAATTGACAATACATTGTAGAATTACCCATCGTCTATTATCATGCCACTCCCATCTAGAAACAAAGGTTTGTAGAAACAAATATTTTGCTAATTCGAATGTATTGGTAATCACTTCATATACGAAATAAATCACATAGAACTTAGGGGCTTGCCTTTATAACATATAGGATGAAGACATAATTCTGGCAAGCTCCTATAAATGTTTCCAAAATTATGATGAAATTAAATGCTTTGCCGAACATTATTATCTTGAATGGTTTAGGATGGGTGATAGAGAGAAGCACTAACTAAGACTATAGTTGGATTATAATCTAATTAATTAAGCAGTAACAATGAGAAGTGTGTTTATATGTAGTATTTTATAATTATGTAGAATAATATACTTCTTCAGTATTTATGGATCATGCACCAAATACTCTATCGTTTTCTCACTACATCCTTATTTATGTTTAATGGAAGCTAGACAAAAACAAAAATGAATAACAGTAAGATTTTCAACTTATATATTTAACTACATAATTATGACAATACCATGTTTATTCCTTAATGAGATGAATTAGTTGTGTGGGGCACTTTCCTATCAGTTGCCTTGAGCTGAAACAAAAACTAACTTTGATCACTTGGGTAACCCCGCTTAAAGTGCATGTCTTCTTTGCTTTTTGACATTGAAAAAAAAAATAATCTCTTTACTTAAAACCATTACCTGCAAGTAAGGATGACTCACAATCATAATAAAAAATAAAATGTAGAAATTATTTTCTTCTCAATATATCTAGTTTCAACTTTTTGTTAATGTTTCATTCCCACATTTTATTATTTCGAAAATCTTGATCTTAAAATAATAGATCAAGTGATTGAAGAAGAAAGAAGAAAGAAATTATTTTAACATCCACGAGGTAAATATAACCTATGGGATGGAGCTTTGCAATGGCACACTAAGGAACTACGGTTCCTATCAAAACCACCCATGGCGCACAGTTTGAGCTTGCAGCTTTTCAAGCTCAAAAAAAACTTTGTCAGGATTAGCACTGTAATTCTGAGCGCAAAGGACAATGATCAGTCCATTGGGGAGGCATCAATGCCTCCCCCCAAAAATAACAATAAGGAAAACCCAAATGAGAGTAGAACTAAGAATGTAGAGAAGCCTAAGGCACAACCTATGCAGCAGAAGGAGAAGAATGAACAAGAAGATCTGGAACACGAGACAACGGGCAAACAAGCAGCATCTAGCAAACCAAAGAAAGCTGCATCGCCAACTTGCAAACCCATTTCCATAGAAAGGCCCAAGATCGAGCTTCCTAGTCACAGAATCAATGCGCAAATACAATATATGAAAGATCATGCCCTGATTGGCAAATTCATAGATTTCTGTCTGACTAAAAAAGCCGTACAAGGCTGGATAATCTCAAAATGGAAGCCCAAAGGTCATGTAACTCTACAACTGGGCCCTAAGGGCTTCTTTATAGCCACTTTTAACTGCCTTGAAGACAGAAACCGAGTTCTGGATGGAGGACCCCATTTCTTCAATGTAGCAGGCCTTTATCTATGAGACTGGGTCCAAATATTCAACCCTGAAAAAGAAGACATTAGTTGGGTGCCAATATGGATCGATATGTATTCGCTTCCACTGGAATACTAGGATGAGGATTCACTAAAATCCAATGGCTTAGGCGAGTTCATAAAGACTGCGGAGGAAACTGAGCTTCGAAGATATACATCTTATGCACGGATCTGTGTCTACATGAAGCTGGGCCATGCGCTATTGGACATAGTAAGTCTTCTGCACGATTACTTTGAATGGATTCACCCCCTTGATTATGAACATGTACCCTTCTGTTGCAGGCGATGCCATGCCCACGGTCACCTCTTTTGTGATTGTCCCTTAAACATGCCACCCAAAACCATAGAAACTGGAAACAAGTCTGATCCTAAAGGATTCACCAAGGTAGCTAGCCAGAAAGGGCATACCAAAAAACCTCCCTCAGCACCTAAAAGCGCTACTCTAGCTTCTGATTTGCCGTCCTTAAGTAACAACTTTGATATTCTGACAAATCTAGAACAGCCTGAATCAGATACACCCATGTCAACAAAGCCAAGCTCGAATCCATCCACTCATATGTCCACCCCTCCTATCAACTCTAAAACCAGTCATCCTTTGAATGCCATCTCCTCTAAACAGCCTGCCTCAGATCTGCAACTCAACACTAACCTTGTTCAGTACAAAGCCCTATGATCCGATAAGATTATGGGCATTGATGATATTCAGGCAGAACCTTCTCAGCCACTTACCCACCAGGAAGGAGGCAGTCAGAAAAGCTTAATGGAAGAAGAACCAAAAAGCTTTGATCTCAGGTAAATAGACATTTTTAGTCTAGAGCAAGCTTGCAAAAGGAAAGAGTTCGACACAATGCTCGAAAGACATCTGGAAAATCTGGAAGTAGTGCTCACACGAGTGCATTAGCACAATACTCTGGGCATATAGCAAGGAGGTTGATGGGATGGGAAACATATCATTAAATAGGGGAAGAAAAGAGGCAGAAAGACAAATCTACAATGTACCATTTTAATTGGGGAAATGCTAGTGGAATCGAGTAGATGCTCCAAGTTGACCAAATATTATCAATCCTTACCTACTAGTCAACCATGAAGCTAATCTCATATGGAATGTAGGAGGACTTAATGGTCCCGAGAAGTAAAATATGTTGAAGAATATGATTTAGAAAGAACAACCATACATTGTATTCGTGCAAGAAACAAAATGCAGCACCATCACTTTAGAATCCATATTATCCAAAGCTTGGGCAGGATGTCAAATAGTAACAGTATATGCAATAGGTGCCTCGGGAGGGTTAGGCATAGCATGGAATACTCGGCATATTTCCCTAACAAATTTCTATGCTTCGCAAGACTTCATACATGTAATGTTCCACCTGATTGGCACCAACATACATGGACATTTAACCAATGTTTACTTCCCACAGGAAAGTACAACAAAACTTAAGAAATTAGAAACATTGGAGATTCTTAATGCTCCAAGAACTCATCCACTTTAGTTAACAGGTGGATACTTCAATATGATCACACAAATGGAGGAAAAATTGGGGGGGCAGAAGAAAGATGGAAAAAGAAAATGTCAAACTTCAAATGGGGGATTATCAGTTGAAAACCCACATGTTTGCCATAACCATGGGGGGTTGTGACATTGTCCTTGGCGCTGACTAGCTCTACAGTCTTGGGCCAATCAAAATGGATTTCCAGGAGTTGTATATGAGTTTTAAGCAGAACAACCACACACATACCCTTCGAGGACTCCAAGCGGGAGCCCCCTCTATCATAAGCTCGCATAGGATGGAAAAATTGTTAAAAAAAGGAAAATCATGGAGTGGTAGCTCAATTTAATGCCATTCAGGGAGTCGAAACCAAGCAGCCCCCACTTCATCCTGAGATGCAACAGATTTTAAACAATCATCTGCCGGTCTTTGACAAGCCTCAAGGGCTTCCACCCTCGCGAGGGGAACATGATCATAGCATCACCTTGGTTCCAGGGGCCCAACCCCCAAATGTGCGCCCATAAAGATATCCGTTCACACAAAAAAACGAAATAGAAAAAATCATCAAGGAACTTTTGGAAGCAGGGGTCATTCATCCCAGCATCAGTCCTTATTCATCCCCAGTGGTTATGATGCTCAAAAAAGATGGGGAGTGGCGGATGTGGCCTGACATCAGGGCCCTCAATAAGCTGACAGTCAAAGATAAATTTTCCATCCCAGTGGTTGATGATCTGCTGGATGAGCTCAATGGGGCTCAATTTTTCACAAAGTTGGATCTTCGCTCAGGTTACCACCAGATCCGCATGAAGGAAGTCAACATACCCAAGACTGGTTTCAGAACTCATGAAGGCCACTATGAATTCCTGGTTATGCCATTTGGTCTTTGTAATGCCCCCTCTACTTTTCAGAGCCTTATGAACCACATTCTCAAACCATACCTCAGGAAATTTGTCCTTGTCTTCTTCGATGACATCCTCATCTATAGTTGTACTTGGGAAGCACATCTTCAGGATGTAGATCTCCTCTTGCAACTGCTACGCAATCAGAAATTATTCGTGAAGATGTCCAAGTGTTCATTTGGCATGGCCGAGGTGGAGTATTTGGGCCACATTATGGGGTGTGAGGGTGTCAAGGTGGACCCCAAAAAGATCCAAGCAATGCAGGAATGGCCTCAACCTAAGACCTTGAAGAGCTTACGCGGATTTTTGGGTCTTACAGGCTATTATCGTAAATTTGTCCGCAACTATGGTCGCATAGCGAAACCCCTCACCCAACTCCTAAAGAAAAATTCTTTCTTCTGGAATAAGGAAGCACAACAGGCCTTTACAGCTCTAAAAAATGCCATGTGTTCCACTCCAGTTTTAGCACTCCCTGACTTCACCAAATCTTTCGTCATTGAACGTGATGCTTCAGGAACAGGTATTGGGGTAGTTTTAATGCAGGAAGGGAGACCATTGGCCTTCACAAGCCAGCAACTCAGTGGGAAGAATCAGGGCCAATCTACATACGAGAAGCAAATGATGGCCATCTTACATGTAGTTGACACCTGGCGACCTTATTTATTGGGGCGACATTTCCAAATCCGCACAGATCATCATAGTCTTAAATATTTTTTGGAGCAACGCCTCTCCTCCCCACAACAAAATAAATGGCTAGCCAA
>APFE031438831.1:70873-88088 GCA_000404065.3 Pinus taeda | reverse complement strand
ATTTACCCAATTTCAGATAGCTGATGGGTTTCTCCTTTGGTTATAGTACCCAAAAAGAATGGTAAATGGAGGGTATGCATTGATTACAGGGAATTGACTAAAGCAACTTTGAAGTATCACTTTCCTTTGCCCTTTATCGATCAAGTATTACATACATTAGCAGGCAAAAAGTACTTTTCATTTCTGGATGGTTTTAGTGGTTATAATCAAATTCAGGTAGCACTTGAAGATCAGGATAAGACCACATTTACCTATCCATGGGGAACTTTTGCTTATCAAGTGCTTCCTTTTGGATTATGTAATGCACCCACAACATTCCAAAGAGCAGTACTAGGAATTTTTTCTGATCTAATCCATGATTGTGTAGAGGTATATATGGATGATTTTACAGTTTATGGTGATTCATTTGAAGAGGCATTAGAAAAATTGGAAAAAGTCCTTATAAGATGTAAAGAAAAAAACCTTTCATTAAGCCATGAAAAATGCTTTATGATGTTTACTGAAGGCATTGTTTTAGGAAATCATATTTCAGGGGATGGGACTAAAGTTGATAGATTAAAAGTTGAAGTCATCTCCAAGTTACCTATTCCAAAATGTCAAAAAGATGTTAGAAATTTTCTGGGATTTACTGGATATTATAGAAGATTTATAGAAAACTTCACCAAAATAGCATCTCCACTCTTCAAATTGCTTACAAAATACTTTGAATTCAAATGGGGTCCTGATTGCCAATCAGCGTTTGAAACTTTCAAAACAAGAATATCTAAAGTGCCTATCTTGAGAGGGCCAAATTGGAAACTCCCTTTCCATATTTCTATAGATGCTTCAGATACAGCTCTAGGGGCTGTGTTGGGACAAAAAGATTTAGTTCCTTATGCCATTTACTATACCAGTAAAAATTTAACTCCCACTAAGTTGAACTATATTGTGACTGAAAAAGAGTTCTTAGCTGTTGTTCATGCAATCAATAAGTTTAGGCATTATATAACGGGCTATGAAACTTTTATTCATACTGATCATTCTGCAATTAGATATCTAATGAACAAACCCATTACTAATGGCAGAGTTACAAGGTGGCTCTTACTTTTACAAGAATTCAATATTATTGTGTTAGATAGACCAGGGAAACAAAACATAGTAGTTGATTTCTTGTCTAGGATTCAGAATACTAAAGAAGATTCTCCTGTAGAGGACAAGTTTCCTAATGAATACTTATTTGCAGTAACTATTAAGACTCCTTGGTATGTAGATATAGCTAACTATTTGGTTACAGGGAAACTACCTCCACATTTATTTCTTGGTGAAAGAAGAAAGATTATTTAGGAGAGTTCAAAATATTCATGGATTTCTAATGAATTGTTTAAAACAGGGCCAGATTTTGTGATCAGAAAATGTGTTAGGGAAGATGAAATGCCTGATATTCTCAAAGCATGTCATGATGAACCATGCGACGGATGCTTTGTTGACAAACAGACAGCCTATAAATCCTTTCTTTAGGATATTATTGGCCATCCCTCTTCAAAGATGCAAAACAATATGTCAAAAGATGTGACAGCTGCCAAAGAGTAGGGAAACCTACCCTCTCAAGTGAAATGCCATTACAACCACATGTACTCATCGAACCCTTTGAAAAATGGGCTTTAGACTTCATTGGACCTATTAATCCACCATCTAAACAGAGAAAGTATATATTGGTATGTACTGATTATGTCACTAAATGGGTAGAAGCCAAAGCATTATTTTCTGCTACTGGGCACTCAGTTGTTAGTTTTCTTTATGAGGATATTTTTACTCGCTTTGGTGTTCCAAGAGAAATTGTGACAGATCAGGGAGGTCAATTCACATCCAAACTGGTGGAGAAGCTGATGGAAGAATACAAGGTCAAGCACAGAAAATCTACTCCTGACCATCCGCAAGAAAATGGTCAAGTGGAGTCTACAAACAAAGGTATTGAAGGCATCATTACCAAGACTGTTCATCTACACAAAAGAGATTGGACAGAAAGGCTTCCCGAAACCTTATGGGCCTACAGAACTACATGGAGGAATACAACAGGACATTCTCCCTATGAACTTGTTTATGGGAAAGAAGTTCTGCTCCCCATTGAGTTCCAAATTAGAACTTTCAAGATGGAAGTTCAGTTGGGAATGGATCTATCAGAAGCGCAAAAGCATAGAATGGAGCAGTTGAATGAACTAGATGAGATCATACAAGAAGCAATTCTAAGAACTGATCTAGTTCAATATCAAATAGCTAAGTGGTATGACAAATACATCAAGGAGAAAAAGTTTCAAGAAGGAGACTGGGCATTGTTATTTGATTCCAAGTTCAAATATTTCAAAGGTAAATTTAAGACTCATTGGCTTGGGCCATATGAGATTGACAAAGTCTTTAGCAATGGAGCGGTAAGAATCAAAACCATTGATGAATATCAAATGCCTCTTATTGTGAATGGTCATAGATTAAAGATCTATCATAAGCCACTCTCAAAGGAGGAATTTGTCAAAATCTTTCAAGATAATTATGCAATAAGGATGGTGAAGAAGAATCCTTCTTCTCCACCAGCCTAGTCTTTGTTCTTTTCAATGTTTTAAAAAATAAATAAATAAATAAAATAAAATAGATTTGTATAAGCCTGAAAACCAATCATTGATTGGCAATCTTATACAGAAAATACAAGGCGAAAATCAGAAACTTCTAACGCCCTATATTTTCCAAAAAAATCCCTCATGTTATTCATAGTTTCATGTCACTTCACTTCATTTCACTCCACTTCACTTCATTTCGTTTCATTTCACTTCATTTCATTCCATTTTATCATCACATTCTGGCAATAAAATCCCTTTCATGACCAGTTTTCATTCGCTCAGTCATCATTCATTTCCATCCATCTCCATTCAGTCATATGTTCAATGTGTCAGTTTCCGCAGCTGAATCCTGTTTCCGCAGCTAAAAATTGATTCCGCAGCTAACACTCTGTTATTCAGCGCTGACAGTCAGATGTTAGCCAAATAATGATGAGAACCAAATGCAGGTATGACAAAGGAAAATATTTTGAAGATATAAAGCACCTAAAAGCACCAACAGGGAGCAGCCAATCAAAGGTCAGTGTACGGAAGTGGTAAGATTCTAAGGTATGAGCAAAATTCATTTCAAATAGCATTTTAAAGCACATTCTATATAGTTATGAAACCACCGGCTCCATTATTTGTAATGATTCACATTGATAGCTTTCATAACTGCTCCATGGCCTTTGCATAATTCCACCACGAACTTTGCATTAATTTTTAACGGCCTCATGATCCACCTCTGAATTTAACTCGTGTTTAATTGTACATTGGCATTCCACCTGTTGAACCGGGTCATTATGAGAACGTAATCTATTTGATCACGGCTCTTTCCTGCCGCATAAATCCGCAGTCATTTTGAGAGCATGCTAACGTCTATTCCGCAGTCTTCTAATTCAAAGTTTTGTCGGGCTCACTCCATTCCCATACTATCCCATTGAAGTTGCGTTTATTATTTCTGGCCTATTCACATAAGCCTCCACTCCGTAAACTCATTCTCACTACCTATTCTTACAATTACTGGTTTTTCTCCACAGTCCTTCTCCATCTCCCGCTAACATAACCATTTCACCTCCATCAATCCATTACTCGCAGTCCATCACTCACAGACGTATTTTTAAGACAGGAGGAAGGGATGGGCCTTCTGGTAAGAATGGAGCCGGACGGGCCTAAATTCATGGAGGGTTATCCGCAATTGAAAAGCATGTTAAGGAAGGCATGGTGACTGTAGTTCCTCCAAAAATTCAAAGGTCACAATAAAGAATTTACGAAGACATTTGCAAGGTCTTCTAATGGCGTGGAAGTTGAGGTTGGAGATCTTAAATTCTCAGTCACGGAGGCATCTATCGCAACAGCAACAAAACTCCCATAGGAGGGGGAACGGTGGTTCAAAAACAAAGACTTTGATGAGAGGGCCTGGAGGATTATTTTGCGTAACCCAAGTATGGATATAACCGTCTTCGAATGTGGAATCCCTGTTTCTGCTCTAGAGGAAAAATGGACTAGTTTATTATTGATAATCCATAAGTTTATTACATGTGAAGGACGATTTGGGTCCATGTACATGTACCACATCCGGCTGCTAATGTTCCTAGAAAATCAAACCATCAATTTGCCTTATTTTCTGTTGAATAGCCTAAAAAAGATGTCCATAACTGTACAAAAGAATCTGGATGATGTAGAGCCCCACCTTCACCATCACGACCTTGTCAAAATTTTGATTGAAAAACAGTTGAAGGAAAGAAAGGATACTTGGGAACAGTCTTTGATTAGAAACTTCTTTCAGGACCCACCTGAAACACCTGAAAGTAGCTCAACAAAGAAAGTTAGGAGAAGGAAAACAAGTATGAACATTCAGGACACTCCTACTAACATAGCTGAAGACACTAGTAAGGAAGAGAAGCTGTCTGAAAGTAGGAAGGAAAGAACTGATGGTAGGAAGCAAGGGAGACTAAAGGAGAAAATAAATATTGAAGCTACCTATCAAACCCCATAGACTTCCTCAGAAGAGGATCAAATACTTTCTGAAATACTAATCTACCTTAAGGCACAATCAGCTGTAGCAAAGAGGAAAGGGAAAGAAAAACTGAGTGTGGAGAAAGGAGACACCACCTCACAGAATTTAAGGAGGAGCTCTAGACTTAAAGGAAAACTGAAGAAAGTACAAACTAAAGGGGCCCACTTCATTGACTTAGGAGGGGAAACACCAGAACGACCTCCAGCAATCCCTCCTGGCCGTAGCCCACAACTTCCTCTTATTTCTCAACCAAATTTTGAGATCAGCCCTTCTCAACCAGATTTTGAGATCAGCCTTGATTTTGGGATCAACCCATGAAAGGATACACCTGAGATAGATCCAACCCAGCAAGAAATGTATGATTTTATTGAGTCATTGGAGAAAACGAGCACAGATTAAGGCACTTCATCTACCTAGCCTAATACAGCCTAGGAAGCTCTAATCCAATCACTAAAATAGGAAGTTTTTGAATTGGAAGTCTTGAATAGACACATCAAAAGAGAAAATGAAACATTGAAAGAACAAAGCAGGTTGGATAGAATCATTCACGAAAACACCATGTTGCATCTTGGGCTATGACAAAAGAAAAATAGGAAATTGAAGAAAAAGAGTAGGAGGTTGAGAAGAGCTCTTATCAACCTCAAATTCAGGTGCCTAATGAGAAAGCCTAGGATGAAAGTGGTACCAAGAAAGAAGAAAAGAAGGCTAGATGTGTTAGCAGAGGTCTCAGAACACATGAATTGAAGGGAGGATGATCACAGTTTTGGTTGCATGGGGACATGCAACACCTTCACAGTGGGGGTATGTTGAGCCCTGAAACTACATCTCTTCTACACGCCTTTCTAGACCTTTTTCCCTCACCAGTGCCTCATAAGCTATCAAAGATCATTACATATTGATTCTAAAAGAGCATTTATGTGGTTTTCTAACTATGTTTTTGTGTTTGCTATTTGACTTAGATTTTGCTCATCAGTTGCGGAATGCAGCCACTTTCCGCAGCTGACTCGACTTTCCGTAGCTATTTTTTGTTGATCTCTAGGTTACAGGTGTCATCAAGCAAAACGAGGCACGTGGGTAGTTCAGGAATGATCTGGACATGGATAAGGTCCTATTGGTTCAGCTAAATTTATAGAGGAAAGCCTTGGTCAAATGGTGGTCAAACGAGGATTTCTACGGCAAACAGGTCTCTGTTTTCAACACGTGAAGGGTCCAAGACCGTTCCTAGATCCTTGGATTCATTTTGACAGCTGTAGGCTGCCTCCACGATGCAAATCCAACAGCCACCTTTTGGTAGATTGAATGATCATGGCAACCATCACGCTAAGCTCACAGATGTTGTCTTTTTACGTGTCCTCTGTTGAAGGTGTTTCATAGGAAAACAGTTATGTAATTTCCTTTATAAATAATGCGTTTGCAAATGCACGTAGCTAGTTTTTTTTGGATGTAATATTGTTGTTAGTTTATGTACTGTGCCGTGACATTGGTCCTGCTATTGTAATGAGAGGATCCTTCCTCTGTTTTGCAATATAACAAGACTCTGTTTTATATGACTGTGTGAGCGTTATTTCAGACTGACAGTGTGTTAACCAAGGCCATGCAGAGGGCCCCTGCTAGCTGAGGTTTTGTTTCTTTATTTTTGTAAAGTTTTTATATGTTGTTGTCTTATTTCCATTGTAGATATTCCATAGTTTGTTCACCTGTGTATATTTCATATTTTAGTTATGACGTTAACCTTTAATTCCTATACATGATTTTTCAAGCATTGTATATGTTTGCTAAAACTGATCAGTGTGTTTCAGGATAGGCTAGGCTCGGGCATTTTCATACAATTTTTGCAATAACTAGTGACATGAGATTAGCCTCTCTGCTAACTTTGTTTTTCTTAGCTTTTCAATTTCAGTTATGCTTTGATTTTAGTCTTATTCATTTGCTTTGTTAGTTAGTTTAGATATCAAATTTTTCGTGTCATTAACGCTATCTCCAGAGCCATGGCTTAACCCCGAAAAGCTATTTGGTGAGCTATCGGATTTTGAGTGAAGTAATTTGATTTTACTTTTATATTTCTGCAATTAGATATCAGGTTCTTCATGTTATTGACGTTATCTCCAGAGCCATAGCTTAACCCCGAAAAGACTACTTGGCAAGCTATCAGACTATAAGTGAAGTGACTTGATTTTATTTTCATTTGCAAGTAGGTAATTTAGATATCAATTCCTCATGTTATTGACTTTATCTCCAGAGCCATAGCTTAACCTTGAAAAGACTACTTGGCGAGCTATTGGACTATAAGTGAAGTGAATTGATTTTACTTTTATTAGTTTGCAGTTTTTGATTTGTTTGAGTGCAATAGCTTAACTTTTATTTCTGTATTTAGATGAGAAGCAAAGATAGTGATTTTGTGATCAGTAGTTCATCATTTGTTTGATTTGAATAGTAGCACATTTCTTTTCTTGTTTAAATTTCATCACTAGTATGTTTTGAGATCCTCTGAAGTGTTAAGCTCTGGAAATCATCATAAAGGACATAATTGCCTTAAAATCTATATCCATACTTGCCTTCTAAAGTATCCTTAAAACTCAGGAATAGGATTTCCATTCGCATTAGGAGACAAACGAAGATAAAACCCCCAAAACGAAATAAAAATTGAAAACAATAAAAAGTAAGAAAGAGGTTGTCTTGCACATATAGTGCGCCACACTTCATCAATTTACGACTCCTGGATTGATAATTAATGTACCAATTTAGGATGTACTAAATTGACTAAACACCTATACAAGAGCGATCTAGATTTCGGCAGCACATACCAGAGACTCCAGGAAGGTAAGAAAGTTCCAAATTTTCACCTCTAGGATGCATTGTTATGCCAACTATGACATATTTGTGTTCCTTCAAGTGAGTGTGCGAAGATTATTTGGGAGGCGCACTATAGTTGGGTCGCTCGACATTTTGGAGTAGAGAAAATAGTGTCAGTACTGTAGAATCATTTTTATTAGCCAAACCTTCAATGGGATGTTAGCAAATACATTTGATCCACCACTTCCTGTGCCATTTCCAAGCCAACCATCAGGAGGCCTATATACTCCTCTACCTACTCCTAGTTGACCTTGGGAATCCATATCCATGGATTACCCTTGAACCCTTCCTTATATTAAGCATGACAATGATTGTGTTTTTTTGGTCATCAATAGATTCTCTAAGATGGCCATTATGGCAGCCTATAAGAACAGTATCACAACAAAGGCCACTTCTAAGCTCTTCTTTGAGAGAGTGTGGGTACACTTTGGGATCCCACTATCCATTGTCTCACTTGGTATAACAAATTCCTATGTGCATTTTGGTCAAGTTTTTGGTCAATGTTGGACACCAAACTTACTAAGTCCACGACTTTCCACCCCTAAATTGATGGCCAAATAGAGGTCGTCAACAGGATTCTACACATGTACAACTTGAATCATCCATGCACATGGGATGAAAACCTCTCCTATGTCTATCACAACTACAATAGATATCTCCTAGCTCAATAGGCCACATCCTCTTTCAGGTAGGGATGGGATTTCAACCATTATGTCCCATTGATGTGGCAATACCATTTGCAACCACTCAAGCAAACTCGGCTCACATCCAGTCCGACGCTGACAGGACTAACAACCTCATTCAACGCATTCAACACATCTGTGAGCAAGTCCATGATATATTGTACAGAGTCAATGCTAAGTACAAGCAGCTCCATGATCAGTGTCAGGTGTTGCACAACTTCCAGGTAGGTGAAAAAGTTGATGAGCCTCATAAATGGGTGATTATATGGGCTCATTTTACCTCCTAACCTAGTCAAATCAACCATTCTCTTAGCTTACTGTATGATTATGCTTATAGGGTGAGTTGATTTAGTTATTATGCCATGTGGTCTAACATGTATTTAATGCAGATTTGGATTTCGAGGTCAAAGTCAAGGATCTAGTGGTCAAACTGCAGCAATAACTCAAAGTAGATGGAGGAGAGGACTTATAGGAAGGAATCCCTCTCATTTGTTTCTCCTCACTTCGAATTCCCCTTCATTCAACTCGAAGTACAAGTAGCTAAATCATGCACTAGAAGGCAGCCGAGCAAGTGGAAGATGATTGATATTTATCTCGGGTTTTGGGAGCCAAGCCTCCCTGATTTTAAGGAAGATGTTGGTAGCTTCAGATGTATAAGTAGAGAGGCCTAGGGCCTCACTAGGGTCAAATTTTTTACTTGTGTAAACTCTGCTCAAACTTCGAGCTTACTATTTTATGACAGTTTTATGTAATCTTGCTATTTTTTGATAATGAAGATGGAATCCTTTTTGAGCTAGCACTGAGTTACCTCAGAGGGCTGAAGGTCTTGGTTTAGGGCCCAATCCAAGAAACCAAGCTTCTCTTTACTTGTATTTGTGTGCTTTACTTTAGTTTTTAGATTATTTTTCTGTTAGATGTATTTCTCTTATGGTTAAGAATAGGTTTCTTTTGATGATTTAGTAGCTTGCATCCATTTGTGCTTTCTGTAGTAGGTTAAGCAGTGATAAGAAAAGATTCAAAAAGCTAGAAACAGTGCCTTGGCCTCTCTTCCTCCCTCTGGGACCATAATTTGAGGCAAAGACTCTCTTGCTGCCCCAAAAACACAGATTTTCCTCATTCCTAGGACTTCTAGTGTTTGCAGCTCTCCAGTAGGTTGATAGTCTAGTTTTTCTTTGCTTTAGATCTTCTTTATCATTTTCACTTCTTGATTTCCAATAGTCCTTTTGCATGCTTTCCTTTCTTACAGCATTTCCCATTATTTCCTTCTATACATCATAGTTTAGGCCATTTTAATGCAACACTCTATTTTTCCTAGGATGCACTCATTTCATTGGTTTCTTGATTTTCTTGGTTGACTACTAGTTTCTATGGAGTAGATATCTCCTAGTAGTAGGCCAGCTTACCAGAAATCACACCCTTCATCTAATCTATGCCCTATAGGTCTCCCAAACCTCACCTCAATTCTGCCCTAGTTTCCTTCATTTTTCATAGAACTTCTTCCTCTCTCCTTGAGCAAACCCAATCATCTTTCTCTCTCCCGGTGATTCATGGTATACCTTAGGCACCCTAACACCTCATTCCAACCTTCATCCACCTTTTCCACCCACTCTCACACCCTCAAAACAACGAAAATTTCTCTCAGCCTCCTCCTGTAGGTCTCCTATAGTTTCCCTATTTTCCTCTTGTAGTTTTTCTGTGTCGTCCTGTAATTTTTCCTGTAGGCTTTCTATTGAGTTCAGAGTGTGGGAAAAGCCTCCAAAGGACACCTAAAACCTCCTAGGACCCATCCACACCATACTACATCCTCCCAAGCTCCAAAACCTCCCTCTAACGCCACCTGTTCGCTGCCACACTCACACACAATAAATTAGATGCATGTTAAATTCACATAAAAACACATAAAAATCGAAAAATATGTTTTTTTTTTATTTACTTCCAAAAATAGCATGGTTAGATGTTGTTTACTTCCTTGAGTAGGTAATGGCATTTCTTTCATGGTTTTCATAGTGTTTGTGGCAAAAGTAGAATTAGCTTGTTAATTAGAGTTTACTAGGTTTTGCTTTACATTCCAGTCTTTCTCCTTTCTGCAGTTAGAATAACATCTGTTTCCTTTCATCACACATAGAGCTTCTTCTAAAATCTATAGAAGTTGGCTTGAGCTCCTAGTGATCTTGCACTAGCTGACCAAGTGACAACATGTAATGAGAAATAGTACTTGTGCATATAGCACCAACACTTCCAAGTTTGTTACAAACTACCGGGTTGATAAAAGTAAAGTTGGTAGCCCAAGAGTTGCAGCATTCTTGCTGCAATACTAGCTCTCACCACTTTTTGGCGCCACTGCCAGGGAAGCGTCAGAGTATTTTGTGATTACTACTTTCTTCTATTTCCTATTGCAACATTCTGCTAATAGTTTATTTCGGCAAAAGTAGACTAGTCATTTATTTTCTTTCATTTTTGCATTTCCTTGCTTTCCTTTTCAATTCTACAAATTTCCATTCAGTAAGTTCATTTCAGCTAGTTGCAATTTGTTTTGTTCAATCACAATTTCAGTTTCTGTAGGTACTTCCAGTGTGGGGAAAAAGAAACAAAAAACTAACCAAAAATATTTCCTTTCATGCCTCGTAGGATTAGAGATAACTTGGGAAAAAAATTTCCCAACACCCCCACTGCTTCACACAGCCAACCTTCTCTCTTCTCGATGGCTACAATCAAGAAGAACCCTTAGGTGGACATCTAGACATATTTGAAGAACCCATAGGGGAATAAGAAGAAGAAAACATTCCTCTGGAGCCAATGGCTGAAAACAAAAATGCTAGGGGAAATGGAGAGAGAATAGAGGGCACCTTCCCCATTCAGGAGACCAATGGGGACACAAAAATGAAGAATATAAGTCCTTCAGCCCTACCTCACTTCCATGGTCTGACTACAGAAGATACTGACACCTTCTTGTTCGAGTTTTTTGTCATCTGTCGAACATATGACTATGTAGAAAAAGAGCAAAAGTTGAAATTGTTCCCTTCTACTCTCAAGGACGCATCATTGCACTGGTTCATGGGATTACCTGGAAATAGCATCACAACTTGGGCTCAGATGCAGTAGGCCTTTAACAACAAGTATTGAGACTATTGTAGGTCAAAAGATACTAAAGAAGAAATCTTCTGAATGACCATAGGAAGTGATGAGTCCTTAGAAGACTATGAAGAGAGGTTCTAGCTCAGTTACAAAAGGGCCAGGTGTACACTTGACCTAGAGTCTCTGAAGTTGGTCCTGCTCACGGGAATTTGGGAAGACCTTTTAGACACCCTCCATCTACCAACTATCCTATGAGGTCATAAAGACTGTTTTTAGAAACCATTCTAGAGCAGCTAGAAAGAAAGGTAGGAGGAGTCAACCCATAGCCAGTACCTCTTCTTCCAGTTCATCCATTAAAAGTGAAATTGGAAACATGCTGGAAGACTTCAAGAGTGAGATGTTGCAGACTCTTGCCATGCAAATGGATACCTTACATATCAAAATAAAACAAGAGGAAGCAGAGATGGATTTGGCCATTTTTTGCCCTAGATGCACCAAGAGGCATCCTAGGAATGAATGCCCATTGAACTCTAGAGAGGTTTGTTCAGTCTGTGAAGAATATCATTCTACAGATAAGTGCCCTTCCTTGCATGGACTTAAAGTTGTATACCAAGGGGCCAAAGGAGTCACTGAACAAATCTATTACATAAACCAAAGGAGGCCGCATGGACCTAGACCATACTAGCAAGGGATGCAAGGGACATCTCAGGCATACTACAACCCCAACCAAGTCACCTCCATACCTTCTTGGGGCCCCCCTACTCATCCTTCCTGGTCCACGCCTCCTCCTTGGTCCTTCACATCTCAATAGCATGCCCAACCAGCCACCCATTCATTTCAATCCTATGCTCAGCCATAACCTCAGTGGAATGGATCTCATCAGGGGTAGAGGCCCCAATACAACTCTCTTCCCGCTCTTCTACCTCCACCACTTGCCCAACCACAACTGTTACCTTCTTATTCACCAAGGCAACCCCAAATGCCTACCCAGCCAAATCCAAACCCAAACAATAGACAGGCTCATCAAGTGTATAGTGGGGAACCATCATGCCCAAATTATGCTATGGAGATTCAAGAAATTAACTTGCGATCTAGGAAAGTTCTCCTAGATAGCCAGCCTCCACCCAGAGAGGTTGAGGAAGATAAAGAGGAAAGAGAACCTAAAGCAAATCCACCCTTTCCTGAGAGACTATCCATGACAATCTAGCCTACCCCAGAAGAGACTGAACTCTTGGGAGAATTGAAACATTTATGTGTGAAGATACCACTTCTCCAAGCCATAAAAGATGTGCCTATCTACAATAGGTTGATCAAAGAGAAGTGCTTTAGGCATCTAGGAAGGCGCAAGAGAGATGCCCCAACCATCAATGTCATAGGACAATTGTCCGACCTGATGTTGGGCAGATAATATGTCCAAAATATCTGGACCCTGGAAGCCCAGTAGTTGATGTCCACATTGATGGCACAATGGTCCCACATACCTTGATTGATCTAGGAGCTGCCATTAATGTGATGACAAAGGACACAATGCTCAAACTTAACCTCCAAGGCTTCTTGAGGAAGACCACGATAGTGCTGCAGCTAGCAGACTGCTACACAGTGACCCTTGAGGGGATTGTGGAAGATGTGATAGTCTCCATTGATTCTTGGGAGTACCCTATTGATTTCTTAGTTCTCCAGCCAAAGGAAAAGCTCATTGGGTATCCTCTCATTCTGGAAAGACCCTAGTTGGCTACAGTTGATGGCTACATCAACTGCCGAGCTGGGAACATGACCATAAAGAATGGGCACATGTCCAAGCAGTTAATCCTATATCTTCTGGCCCAACCCTTGCTAGAACATGATCTACCTCTCTGGTTAGAGGAGGAGGATGAGGATGAAGTTTATTCTGCACCACTTTGTACGTTAGAAATCACCATGGGGGGAAACCGCAAGATGAGGATGATATGATTGAAAATTTGATTCAGAATCCACCTCCTAGTGTATCACCATTAGAAGACATAGTAAGAGAAACTAAAAACAACCCCTCAATTGATATCTGTGTGGTCGACCCCACTTCTCTCCATGTTAAAAATATAGAGTTCAGCCCAGAAAGAACATTGAAAATCAATCCATCCCTATCTACTTCCCAGGAGAAGGAGCTATGCAGCATACTGAGAAAACATCTAGATGCCTTCGCCTGGAGTTATAAGGAGATGAAGGGAGTGCACCCTTCAGTATGTACTCATCATATATACATCAAGGAAGATTGCAAGCTAGTCAAGCAGCCTCAACGGAGGATGAACCCAACACTTAAAGATATTGTTAAGGAAGAACTACAGAAATTGCTTGATGCAGGATTCATCTATCCCATCTCTGATAGTGAATGATTCTCTCCTTTGATGGTAGTGCCAAAGAAAAATGGTAAGTGGAGAATCTGTGTCGACTATCGGGAATTGAACAAAGCCACTAAAAATGACCATTTTCCTTTACCTTTTATAGATCAAGTGTTAGACGATCTGGCGAGGAAAAAGTTTTCTCCTTCCTAGATGGGTTTAGCGAGTACAATCAGATTCAAATGAGCCTGGAAGACCAAGATAAGACCACTTTCACTTGTCCTTGGGGTACCTTGCATATTGGGTCCTTCCTTTTGGTTTTTTCAACGCTCCAGCCACTTTCCAAAGAGCGTTATTGAGTATATTTTCTGAACTGTTTCATGATACAGTAGAAATATACATGGATGGTTTTACTCCTTATGGCTCTAACTTTTAGGAAGCTTTATCTAACCTAGGAAAAGTTCTAGATAAGTGTATTGAGATGAACTTGTCCCTTAGTCCAGAAAAAATGTGAATTTTTTATGACTAAAGGGACCGTGGTAGATAATGCAATATCTCAACAAGGACTGCAGGTGGACCCCAACAAAATTGCCATCATCCAAAGGGTCCCACCTCCTCAAAAGGTGAGAGATGTTAAAAGCTTCCTAGGCTTAGCTGGATATTACAGGAGATTCATTAAAGACTTCAAAAAGCTAGCCTCTCCTTTGTTTGGCCTCCTGAACAAAGATGTTGAGTTCATATGGTCGAAAAACTGTCAAGAAGCCTTAGATACCTTGAAGAGCAAGCTAGTGACTGCCCCAATTCTCAGAGGCCCAAACTGGGCTCTACCCTTTCACATTCACACAGATGCCTCAAACAAAGAATAGGAGCAGCCTTAGGACAATTTGATGAAAAGTTACCTTATGCCATATACTTTATAAGCAAAAACTTGTCAAAGGCAGAGTTAAACTATACAGTGACCGAGAAGGAACTCTTAACTGTCGTGCATTCCTTAAACAAATTCAAACATTATATCATAGGCTATCAAACCTTTGTGCACACTAATCATGCTGCAATTAGATATTTAATGAACAAACCAGATGTAAATGCTCGCATTATTAGATGGCTGCTTTTACTACAGCAATTTGATCTGACCATCATTGATAAGCCTAGTAAAGAGAATGTTGTTGTTGACTTTTTGTCTAGAGTAAATTTGTCTGCAAGTGAAGAAGGAAGGGTGGATGACCCAATGCCAGATGAACACCTATTTGTTATATTAGTACTCTCTCCATGGTTTGTTGATATAACAAACTACTTGGTTTCAACACAGTTCCCACCACACCTATCCTCAAAAGAGAAGAGCAAGATAGTAAGAAAAAGCACCCCTTTCACCTGGATTGGAGACAATGTCTTCAAACTTGGCCCAGATTAGATCTTGAGAAGATGTGTCAGGGAGGAGGAAGTCTTTGACATCGTCCTGACCTGTCATGACGGGCCTTATTGAGGTCATTTTGCAGCAAAAAGAATCGCCTTCAAGATATTGCAAGCAGGCTACTACTGGCCCACTCTTCATTAGGATGTGAGGAGATACACGAGCCAATGTGATCGGTGTCAGAGGATGGGGAAACCCACTCCAAAGGATGAAATTCCCATGGAACCTCAAGTGACCTTTGAGCCATTTGAGAAGTGGGGCATGGACTTTGTGGGGCCTATCAACCCCCCTTCAAAGTAGAAGCAATACATCATTGTGTGCATTGACTACCTGACAAAGTGGATGGAGACAAAAGAAATCAAAGCAGTGACAGAGGAAAAAGTAACTAAGTTTTTGAGGGAAAACACATTCTACAAGTTCGGGTATCCGAGAGAGTTGGTCACAGACCAAGGTAGTCAGTTCACTTCCAACCTGATTGAATACCTGCTCGACTTCCACCCCTTACCATCCACAAGCCAATGGGCAAGTGGAGATCACTAACAGAGCATTGGAAGGGATCCTAACCAAGGTAGTGAGCAGCAGCAGAAAAGGTTGGGCGGACAAATTAGTTGAAGCCACTTGGGCCTACAACACAACATGGAAGACTACCACCGAGTTCACACCCTATGAACTGGTCTATGGGAAGAAGGCTTTGCTGTCAATAGAGTTTGAATTCAATACCCTAAAGATGGTATCTCAACTGGACCTAGACCTCAGCCATGCATAGAAAGAGAGATTACTTCAGCTCGGATTAGATGAATACATATTGCAAGCTCTTCTCCATACAGAGGTAGTTCAACTTCAGAGAAAGATATGGCATGACAAAAATATCAGGGAGAAGCAATTCCAAGAGGGAGATTGGGCACTACTCTATGATTCAAGATACAAGGATTTCAAAGGTAAGCTAAGGACAAGATGGCTGGGACCCTACACTGTGGAGAAATGTAATGACAATGGTTCAGTTCTGATCAGAACCATTGATGATGAAGCCATCCCCATGCTTGTCAATGGACACTGGTTGAAATTTTACAAGAAACCCCTCTCCAAGTGAGAGTTTATTGAAGATTTGAATAAAACAGTGATGGTAGTGGAGCATGTCTTAGCTTCCACTTCACCCACTTACTGAAGAAAAAAAGAGAAAAAATAAGGACTCAAGTGAAAACCTCCATGATGCACTTGAGTCCCATCATTGGGTTGAAAACATCTTCTGAGGTAGCCCAGTGATGTCAGAAAGAAGGAAAAGAATAAGATCCCTGGGTGAAAACCTCCCTTGGAGGCGCCCAGGGTAGGCAATTAAGGTGAAAACCTCTCTGAGGCACCCTATTTGTTTTCAAAAAAAAAGAAAAAAGAGAAAGAAAAAATTAATTTTTATTGCATTGCAGGTTTGCAGGAGGATAATAGGAAGCAGAAGAAGGTGCCAAGGGGACCTTGACATTCATACCAGCATCCATCTCATCTTCTCCACACCTTCCTCCATCATTTTTGGCATCTCTTTCACCCCACTGTACCTCTTCTCCCAAATGTGTTTTCTACAGGAGGCTCTGTTTTTTCTACAAGAGGCTCCTGTAGGAATTACAGAGAGCCAAAAGTGTCTACAAGAGGTAGTTTGAGGGACAATAAAAGTGTTATGAAACGAGCTCACAAAAAGATAGAAAAGATGGTTGAACGCCTTAGAATTCAGCCTCTTCGAGGGGGCAACGTCCTTTACATTACACAAAATAACAATTCTTGGATTATAAAAATGACAAATCTCCTTTCTATATATAGGAGTCTAAGGGGTCACAATATAACCAAGCTGACCTAACAATATTAATATAAAGGCACAAAAATAACAATATAGGGATTCTATGGGGCACACTAATAACAATATGGGGACAATAGGGGCACAACAATACTAATAAGGGATACAACTACAATATTAATGGGTGCATCACTAGTATTATAGGGACCTAACATGCCCCTCTCCTTCAAAAAAGTATTGTCCTCAATGCTTGAGTAGTTCTGGATGCTTCTGTATAAAATTCTCATCCTCCAATGTGGAATCTTCAATGGATAAGTTCTTCCACTTGATGAGATACTCTGAAATGGATCGATTTCGTAGTTGTCGAGTTCTTGTTTCTATGACTACTTCCGATTCTAATGTAATTTTTCCTTCCTTGTCAAGTTCTGGCAATATTGTTTGAACTGGGAGCTTGTCGCCTATAACCTTCTTTAAACATGAAACATGGAAACTGGGTGCACTCGAGAAGCTGCAG
>APFE031438831.1:47274-62040 GCA_000404065.3 Pinus taeda | reverse complement strand
ATACCTCACATGTGAGGGAAGGTACACCAAAGTTTATTCTTATCATTTCAAGCTCTTGTTACATTTCACAGGTAAAGCATCAATAGACCTCCCTTTCTACTTATTCAGAAGTCTTAGTAAAATGTGTGACAAAGTTCAGTTAAAGAAAGATGATTGTGAAACTTCCCTGTTCCACCATGGTTTAATAAAGTTACTGGTGTTAGATAGTTTGCAAAAAATTGGTAGAGATTGGGACTCTTTTATTTTTATGGCCGATTTCCAAAGCAAGATAGGTCTCACTCCATTGCCAGATAGGGAAAAAGAAAGAAGATTTGAAGAACCTACCTTGCCTGAGCTCAGGAAGGAGGTAAAAGACCAAAAGAAGTCCAAAATTAAGCCAAGGAAATCAGAGAAGTCTGTGGTCATAAAAGAGATACCTAAACCATCAGCAAAAGAGACACCCAAGTCATCAAAGGAGAAAATCAAACACCAGAAAGATGCATCAGGGCCAAGTGGAATTGAACAAGTAACAAGAATCAGAACCAGAAGTCAGCTAAGCAGAGAAAAAGGAAAATCAATAGCAGAGGAAGAAAGCCCTATGTCAAAGGCTATTCTAAAGGATTTGCTGGAGGCAATTGATTTCGAACAAGCCACATCAGTGCAGGTTGAGTCAATGCCTATTGACCTAACCCAGTCATCACCTGATAGCACCAAAAAATCAAAAGCCTCAAAAAGGCTAAGGTTTGAAGACTCTGGTAAGGAATTTATGGTCAAACCCCGAAGGCCAATCACCAGGAGACAAATCCAAGCAGCGGAGCAAGTCCACAAAGATGAGGTAGATGTCAAGGTAACTGCAACAAAGGAAATTAGACAACTACCCAAAGCAAAGAAGGCAGAAGAAATCAAAAGAAAAATATACACTAGAGGACAGGCCAAAGAAATGGAAAAGCAGATAGCTCAGGCAGAAAAAGCAAAGGAGGTCAAAAAGAAAGATATGAAGAAAAAAGTTCCCATTGTCAAGGAAACTAAAACCTCATATTCCAAGGAGAAATGGGAGGCAGCTGAGGAAGAAATGGCTAATTTAGAGAAAACTGTATCAGAAATTGCAGCCATGGAAAACGAACTTGCAAAACTAAAATCTCAGTTAGGCAAGTTAGCTGCCAAATAAAAAATTGTGAATTTTTAAGGTCAGATATTGCTCCAAGTTTTTGTTTTACTTTTCTTAAGTTCATTGGTTTTTGAGGCATGTATAAAAGGAAGACAAATTAGGAATTTTGGAGCCAAAAGCGAAGCTGTAACAGTCTCAAAATAATTGGTAAATTCATTAAAGACTGTAATTTTGGAAAGGAACAGCAGTTTCGTAGCACGCTACGAAACTGCTGTATGTGACTGTTTTTATAGAAAAATTGAAATTGATGCTGAGGTCAGCAAATTTTGTAAGGGAAGGCTTCGAGGATAGGAAAGAGATCATAAAAGGCAGCCAAAACATTCAAAGAATGACAGATGTAAGCATTAGAGCAAAAAGGTAGAACATTTTGGTTTTTTGCTAAAGTCTTCCTAAAGCTACTTTATGACCGTAATATTAGGGTTCTGGTAGGGTTACCAAAATTTTGGGTTGAACACATGTCCAGTTCACAACGCATCCAGATCCTTAGGCATATGGGGTTAGGCATGGTCATCAAAGATATTAAACAGCTTCAAGCACGTTCTTTTGAAAATAAAGATGGATGGAAAGCAGGGGCCGTGAAAACAGAGTATATATCTTCACCAAATGTTGAGTCATTAGCACAGTTGGAATCCAAGGCAGCTCGTTCAGTGAATGCCTCTCAAATGCATTTTAGCCACTACAGGAATAGTACAAGTGTCGAAGATCAAGAGGGAATCATGCACACAAGGAGATATAATTAGAGTTTGAATAGGAATAGGACTCTATGTATTGAAAGGACAATACCTTTGTATTTAATAAGTTAGTTTAAATATAGATAAGGTAATTAATGATAGGTTTTCGAGCTCCCCTCATGCTGGAGGAGGAGACTCAAGGTAGTCTAGTTTTGTTTCCTACATATAGGAAAAACTCTGATGTAAAAAGGGTTGGAGATTTTTATCAAAAAAACAGAGTTTTCATATTGGCTTAAGTAAAGTGTTTTGACAGTAATAGAAAGTACACTGTTTCTTCCCAACATTCATCTTGTGTTTCAAATGTTCAGAATATATGTGGTTTGGTTTTATTCATCCTGTTTTATAGTTCACTAAACATGCAATCACTCTGAATTCACATAAGTGCTCAGTCTTCCTGTGTATGTTTTTTGAGTTGAGGTTCTTCTTGGTAGATGTTTTGAACATTGAGACATTATATGCCTTGGTTTCCATGATTGAGTAGCTACTTGTTTACTGTAGGAATGTATGACTCCATGAGCCCAATGGGAGAAACCTTATTTTTGTTGTTCCAACCAACATGAATTTCATATACCAATTAAAGAGTTAGCCATCTTTCTTGTCCTTTAAAGCATATCAAAAATCTGTGAGAGAGCCCTCTCTGACTAAGGAGGCTAAACCTTAGTCTAAAGCATGGTCTGAAATAGTTTCATGAGATCATATTAAGTAGCAGCCCTTAGTACTGATTTTTGTGATAACAGGACCAATACCTTGGACTAAATACCTGGGGTCAATACCTCGAACCCGATACCTTGGACCAATACCATGGATCAAAATACCATGGACCACATACTTCGGAACAAACTTTTAGTTTTCCAAGGTATACGTGCTTTTCCTTTTTTAAAGTGCATGTGTACTTATACGCAACTTGTATACAGTGAACCCATGTGTATACGTGGCTTGGTCAATGGTGAACCTGCATATACCTCTCTTTCTTCATTCTATGTAGTCTGATTTGTAGCTCTGTGCTGTTAATCCTGTAGTACTATGATTTGTCATCTGAGTGAGTTGCTTTCTAAACTGATTCCTTGAAGCTGCCCTGCATTTCATCACACTTGTTGTCATGCATTCTGTCACATCTGATATCTCTTCTGTAGATTCATTTAGTTACCATATACAAGAGAGTTGTTCTGCTACAAGTGGGTTGCCATCATGTACAACACATACATCATAATACCAACAGATCTAATTGAACCGATGATCCAGATTAAATCGCATCATCGCAAGTCGCAAGTTGCAAGTCACAAATCATCGATGTAATTCTCTCCCTTTTGAAAATTCCCGATGTGATTTATCGCGCCGATCACTATCGGCAATCACTGCTTCCCCTGGCTTAAGTCCTTATCGCCCCACTCAAATGTTCCGATGCGATATGTCAACAATCGCTAATCGTAACTCATGAAGACTTCGGATCCACCTTCCTCTTAAACAAACTTGTGATGCGATTGAGATCCATGAACCCGATAAAGTCAAAAGCCTCCGTCTATAATATTTCAAGTCTGGATTTTGGATCCGCTCTATGGTTTTCATTGATTCTTAGTGTAAAATGGATTTCTACTTGCAGGATCAAAACCATGTAAATAAACTTCAACACTATGATATCAATGCTCCAACAGTTGGGATTAAAACACATCAACCAATGATAATTCTATAAAAATCCCCCGACTTCTATCAATCCTGTGAGATAGATGTGAAACAAAAAAAACAAAGGAATAATCACTCTGCCCCGAATATAAAGTATCTAAAATCATAACAAGGATTTCCGCCAGACTGATATTTAACCACATGCACAACATCATTTATTCACAATAAAAATAGTTACAGAGTCTCGACCTTGGCTCGATTACACAAATAAAAGACCTCTATTTCAACAGAATCCACACACACTAATTCTTTCTCTCGCTCCACTCAATCCTCTCTCCCTCATTACATTTTTTTCCTTCCTTTTATCAATTGAATATCACTCTATTATGTGCCTAACAACTCAATCCCTATTTTTAATCAATCTAACAGCAAATCTCTGATTCCTAGCTCTTCCACACACCTATGCTAACAATTTATCTTTGAACCTAAAATAAGACAATTTCTAACTATTACAATAATGAAATACAACTCATTTCTTGAGAGATCCAACCCTCTCAGTAAAACTAACTTTTGACCAATCAAGTCAATGAAATTCAACTTGTTTAGCCACAACATGTCCACAAACTTTCACATTGTTGGCTAAGTCCAGATGCTCTTGCATCACCTTGCATCACCTTTATTCATAAATTTAGTCTCTCAAGCCTAGAAAAGGGTAAAATAATGCAGGAGATAACTCTTTCAAGCATGATTAGTCAAAGTATACCTATTTCATAAATAGTCCATGTGATCTGTAAAACGGGTAAACTTATATCAAGTTTCGAGAGTCAGAAAAGAGCTTAAAGGTGACTCCAGTATTTCATTTTTTCATAAGTTTTAACAAGTCTACAAAAGTGATAAAAGTTTACTTGTATCACTGACTTTCGATTTAATTAACGAGCAGGAAAAGATGGAAAGAACTCAACATTTTTATGTATATTTTAAGAGCATGAAAAGATAGCAAAAGAAGCTCAGGATTTTCATGATTTTAACGAGTCTTGAAAATAATAACCGAAATGGACTCGAGATAGGTTTCATTTTTATAAAATCTTTAAATAGAGAAAAACTATGCTTTAGAGTGGTTTCATTTTTACACAAGCTTGAAACAATTAGGAAAATGTGCTTAAGAGTGGTTTCACTTTTACACAAGCTTGAAACAATGAAAAACTATGCTTGAGATGATTTTTCATGCCCCTAGCATAATGACATAGGCACATGCCCCACAAGCTTCATTTCATTCACCTGATTAGACTACTGGTTACTAATAGATGGATGAAATGAAGGTTCATATACGAGAACAAGTGAAAGCCTCAAGTTAATTATGGGAGTATTTGTTTCATTTTTTAACAAGCTTGACAAAAGAGAAGAACTATGCTCATGAAACCTTGTTTCATTTTTTAACAAGCTTGAAACAAGAAAAGGAACTATGCTCATGGGTGTTGTTTCATTTTTCAATGAGCTTGACATAGGAAAAGAACTATGCTCATATCACCTTGTTTCATTTTTTAACAAACTTGACACAAAAAAAAAAAAAAAAAACTATGCTCATAGGGACTTGTTTCATTTTTTAACGAGGTTGTGACAGTGAAGCAACCATCCTCACAATGCATCATGATCATGGCTTCCATTTAGAATAAATTGTTAATTTTAGATAACAATGGTATGTTCTATGCTTAAGAGCAATTTAATTCAATTTTTCTTATTATCCCAATATCAATTTCCATATTAATAATCACATTGACATGATAGTAAATGTAGATAGAACATAAATAAAAACAGTAGAAGACAAGCCAACACAAGAGGACACAAGATGTGGCACATGTTAGGGACAAACCCCAATGTAGGGAACCCTTTGATCAATTCTTCTTATTATCCTTCAAAAGTTCAGCAATGAGAGAGAGTACAATATACAAAATTCACTTGCCCAATCAAAGTCAAATTTGTCTAGTCAAACTGTAGTCACAGGAAACTCTAACTAGAAATTCAACATTGTTCAATGTGGCAGAATTTCTCCTCCAAATCAGCTCGGTCATACCCAATCAACTCAACCTCCAACAACAATCCAAATTAGCCCAAAACAATTTTTGAAAATATCAGTCAAACTTAGTCAACACAGAGGTCCAACATGTGGTCAACATTGCTCAAACAACTCAGAATGCCTCAATTTTTGTGCCCAAAAATGTGGCCTACCCAAACAAAATATTCCCTAAGAAAAGTGGATTCAAACTTGGTCAATAGTTTCCTGGTCAATGCTAGTCAAACCCTCCTACAATTCGGTCAATGCCCAAAACAGAAAATTGCAAACTGTCCTTCGCACGTGTGGAGAGAGAGGTTGCCTAGTAATGCGTACACCCAATCAGATGAGAGAGAGAGAGATGTCTGAGAGATGAGTGTCAAAATGAGGTAGATGCTCCTATTTATATCCAACGTTGAGGATGAATAGACGTGTCTTTTAGGTTTCTGAGCCTACATTAGATTATTACTTGACCTTGACATTTTGTCCATAAATGAAATAAATTCATAATTCCATTTATACATGTCAGAATAAGATGATCTTTAGATCAATCCTACATCTCTCGGAAAGAGGAATCCAATAAAAATATTATCTCCATCATATGAGTTTTCCAAGGTGGAGTTTGGTCATAGTTTCCAAATTTAACACTCCCTCTCAATTAGGAATAACTCCACCTGTCAAACCATCTGACAATTTGTACCATCCCTATCATCCCTGATCTACTCTGCTAAACTCTGAAGAAATAATGAAGAATAAATTATTAATAATGTATCATACCATTCCCCACTGAACCAAAGTCAGTTTCCAATAATTGAGTGTATCATACTACTCCCCACTGACTTGAAGTTAGTCTCCATTGATCTCAGATCAATATCAAACATCCTAGTATAGGGAGTATGGCAGTACACAATGCACCCATCGGTAGTAATATGGTCCCTATCCTCATTTCCCTACTCATTAAGTAGATGAGAGGTACTTCTCATGAGTCCCGGACTGCATGGGTAGGATGTACCAGTAGGAGAAGGTGAACCACTCATCCTATGCATATCTCAACCATTATGGGGTATCACAGGGGAAGGTGAACCACTCACCCTATACATCGTGCACCACTAGGGGAAGGTGAACCACTCACCCTATGATTGCTCATCACTCCAAGAAGTACCCCAAGCCCCCCGGAGCTCCTAGAGCTCAATATCCAAATTAAACAGGACCCTGATAAGAGGGTCTCTCCATGACTCCAAGTCGTTCATGGAAGGTTAAAAATTTGACCTTCCCCAGCGGCTTTGTAAGAATATTTGTGACTTGGTCATCAGTTCCAATATGACGGAGCCTTATTCCTCCCCGCTATACCATATCCTGGATAAAGTGGTACCCGATATCAATATGCTTGGAGCGGTCATGAAACATGGGATTCTCAGAAAGACAAATCCCACAAAGGTTGTCACAAAATATCATAGGCACATGTCCAAACATCTCACTAAAGAGATTCCTCAACCAAATAGCTTCATAGGAGGCCATACTACCAGCAATATATTCAGCCTCAGCGATGCTCAAAGCAACCGACTTTTGCTTCTTGCTCATCCAGGATATTGAATAAAAACCTAGAGAGAAGCAGCATCTTGATGTGATTTTACGATCCACCACACTGTCAGACTAGTTAGCATCAGAATAACCAAGCAGCCTCACATTCCTAATAGTGTATCTCAATCCAGCGGTGACTGTGCCCCGGAGATATCTCAAGATATTCTTGTAAGAAATCCAATGTATGTGATGAGGCTCAACCATAAACTAACTCAATGTATTCACTGCAAAACATATGTCCGGACAGGAGTCCACTAAGAACATCAAAGTCCCCACAAGTTGATGATACTCAGAAGGATTTCCTAAATTGGGCCCAGCAGCACTTCCACATAACTTCTTGAAGTTAAGTTCCATCAGAGTAGTCACGGACTTGCATTCCACCATCCCAAATCTTTCAAGTAGCTTCACAATGTATTTTCCTTAAGAAATGAAAATCCCACCTATTAGGATATTCCCACACATAAGAAATAGTTAAGTATAACTTGGTCTAGTGTGGAGTTAGGTAAAGTGTGTTTCTTTACTATGTACTTTTGTAACTTACAATCTAACGGTCACGATATGTAGTGATCCGACGGTTCATTCTCTCCTCGTTATTACCGATACTTGATCTGTGGCTTAACACCCAATTAGTCCATGATCTCTATTTAAAGAGCATGGAAGGTCATTTGTAGGGTAACCATTCACGAGAGAAGCTTATGTAAATTTTTATTCTTTTATTAATAAATTTCCTGAAGTGGTCGTGTTGGCTTAGGCTATGGACTGTTTCCCTCTTTGAGGGTTTTAACCACGTCAAGAATATTGGTGCACTGATCTGTGATCTGTTTGTGAGCGGTGTCCTTTGGTGTTTTGTCTGAAGAACTTACCTTGTAAATTCCTACATGGTATCAGAGCTATTTGAGGGTTGCATCTGTTGGTGATCCAAATCTGAAGCCGGTACAACTACATCCGACTATCATTTCCTATATATACTATTTCTGACTACTTTCAGGTCGAGAGGACTGCTCTATTGTGTTAGGAGCATATGTTCTAGTGAGGAACCCCTTTCGTTTCACGTGAAAAGGTTTCCAGTAGCCCTAGCTATGTCATTTTTAAGATCTAAAGGCAAAAAAAGAACTTTCTCAAGTAAGCACGCACCCCAAAGCTTTAGTGACTAAAAAAAAAAACAACCCCTTCCTCTTTTCCAAAATTTACTAACCTTTTAAACTAGCTCACTTTGTCCAAAGTTACTTTATGAGAATAGAGGTCTTAGGTTCAAGTCTCTCTTTTTGTTGAGTTTTTTTTCAAAAGGCACATGTAGCTTATGTTTTAAAGTTACTTTATGTAAAAGTGTTCTCACCCATTATAAAAAGTGAGTCACTTATAATTCTAAAGTCTCGTTATCTTTTATTTAAGTTACAATTTAGTGGTTAGCTCATAAAGTACCATTGTAAAAGTGAATTTCACTTATTTATAAAAGCGAGTCACATAATTTTTTTTAAAGTGAGTTAATTAGTTTATGTTTGGAAAGAGGGGGGAATTCTTTTAAATATAACATTATCATTCATTTCGGCACATTCACACATTTTTTCAGCATCTTCAACAACTTTTCTTCAAAAAGCCATAACTTCTTCATTTGGAAGCCATTTTCAAAGTCGTTTTTTTAATTAGCCTAATTTTTCGAGATCTTTCCATTGGAACACTTAGTTTTAGTATATATAGCTTCAGTTTCTGTTGAAATGGTAATTACATGCCAAGTTATTCTTGACAGCACCAACTACTTCCAATGGTGGTCCTACATCATGTATTTACTTAGCAGCAAAGGTCTTTACAGAATAGCCTCAGGCCAAGAAACCAAACCTCAAGATGAAGATAAGGCAGCCAAATGGGAAAATAGGCAAGATCAAGCACGTGGGTTGATAGGAATGTCTATTTCTCCAGACCTTAGATTCCATATCACAAAACTTGATACTCCTAATGAAGCAATGAAACAACTCACTAAAGTTTTTGGAATTAAAAATGAAATTAGAGCCCATCAACTTGAAAATGAGTTGCTTACATTGGACCCCAATAGTTTTTCTTCCATTGAAGATTTTTTGTCCAAGTTTAAGACCCGTAGACTTCTCTTGGAAGGTGTTAATGTTAAGAAAGAAGATGGTAGCCTTATCTATTCCATTCTTACTAAATTGGGACTAGCATACTCTGTGTTTATTTCCACCTTCCATTCTACTAGAGAAGCCTTTATTTCTCAAGGACAAGACTACAAGTCCCCCTCTTTTGATTCCTTTTGTGATTCTTTAATAAGAGAACAAGAAAAGCTCTTGAATCTTGGTCTTCTTAATCTTGGAAACTCTTCTAAGAAAGCCTTAGTCGCCCAGTAACAACCAAATTCCAAGAATCCTAAAAAGTAGTATCCTAAAAGGAATGGTCCTTAACCAAACAAGGGTCCTAAGCAATTTCAACCTCAAAATGAAAAATCATTTCAACAAAATGATAAGGAAAATGAAAACAAAGGGAAGAAGGCTGATATACATTGCCACTTTTGTAATCGAGATAGCCACTTAGAACCCAAATGCTTTAAAAAGATGGAATCCTTAGAAGCAACAATGAAGAAGCATAACATCCATTTGGAGCACTCTTCTACTTCAACTTCATCTTCAGGAATAGCACTTTCTGCATGTGGTTTTCAAGCATCTCGGTATGGTTATGCACTAAATGTATCTTCTTCTTCTCATTCTCATGAGTGGCTCATTGATTCTGGAGCTTCTTAACACATGGCCAAACACAAAGCCATGTTTTCTTCTTTAAATGATTGTAGCACCAAAAATATATATGTTGGTGATGATAGATCTCTTAGTGTTGTAGGGACTGGAACTATTCATCTAAACAATGGTCAATTTAATGATGTATTATGTGTTCCGAGCTTATTCTGTAACCTTCTATCTGTATATCAGATAACTCATTCAGGTGAAGGTAAAATCGTTGAATTTTCACTTCACGATGTTATAATTAAGGACCTAAGATATCCTAGACAAATTTTAGCTACTGGCATTGCTAATGATTCTACAAGGTTGTATAAGTTTAAAAACTTTGGGTCATCAAATCTTCCCTCGGTATTTGTTGCTCATAATGATGAAGTGAGCAAACTTTGGCATGAGTGATTTGGTCACTTAAACTATTGCTCCCTTAAAAATATATTTAAAGAAAATATGGTGACAGGTCTTCCAATGGTATCTTGCAAAGATGGTGTTTGTTCTGGATGTGTACTCGGAAAACATCATCAAGATAGTTTTGAAAAACATGCCTCTTGGCATGCCTCAGCCCCTTTACAGCTTGTGCATAATGATTTATGTGGTCCACTTCTAGTTGTTTCATTCTCTGGCCACAAGTATTCCTTAACTTTCATTGATGATTTCTCTAGATGTAGTTGGCTATACTTCTTAAAACTCAAGAGTGAAGTATTTAACATGTTCTTGGCCTTTAAGGCCTTTGTTGAAAAACAATTTGGACATCAAATACTAAGCTAAGATCTGATAATGGCAGAGAATATGTTAACAACATATTCATCAACTTTTGCTCTGAGAATGGAATTCAAATGCAACATATTGTTCCATATACTTCACAACAAAATGGTGTAGCTAAAAGGAAGAATCAAACCTTAAAGGAAATGGCTAATCATATGCTTCAATCTAAAGGACTTAGTCTTAATTTTTGGGCAGAAGAAATTAATTGTGTAAATTACATAGTAAAGCGCACTCCTACTAAGGTTTTAAAGAATATCACTCCAGAAGAAGCATGGAGCTCAATTAAACCATATGTAAGTCACTTTCGTGTTTTTGGAAGTGAAGCATGGGCCCATATTTCAGATGAGAAACATAAAGCTTTAGAACCTAAGAGTGAAAATTGTATTTTTGTTGGATATTCTGAAGATGTCAAAGGATATAGACTTATTCCACCACTTAAGTCCAAAAATGTTATCATTAGAAGAGATGTAAAGATTGCTGAAAATATATCAGCCTACGAGCCTATTTCGGCGGATGTGCCACCTCTCTCTATCCCTTCTACTTCTGAAAATATTTTTTCTTCAGATGATGATAGTGAGGATGACAATCCTTCCCCACCTTCTTAGGATCCTCCTTCAATTCCTCAGCTTCCAAAATGGGTCTATGCTACTCAGGATGCAGTAGGTGCTCTTATCGATGATCGTACATATCAACAACGTACACGCTCTTAGTTCGATAGAGCCTCTTCTTTATTGGCTCAAGCTTCAGTGAATTATGATCCTGACATCTTTGCAGAAGCTTCAGGCCATCCAAATTGGGACACAGCTATGAATGAAGAATATTGTTTGTTACTGGAAAATGATACATGAGATCGTGTTCCTCTTCCAAAGGGACGAAAACTTGTTAAATGCAAATGGGTTTATAGAACCAAGTATGGACTAGATGGAAAATTTTATAAACATAAAGCTCCTCTTGTTGCTAAGGGTTTTTTCACAAGTTGAAGGCATTGACTATATTGAAACCTTATCCCCTATTGCCAAAATGAACTCTATCCGCCTTGTTCTTTCGTTTGCTGCCTCTTTCAAATGGGAAGTCCATCAGATGGATGTTAAATTTACCTTCTTGCATGGGGACTTACATGAATAAATCTATATAGAACAACCTACTGGCTTTATACAAACAAACTCCAGTCTTGTATGTCAGCTTCAGAAATCCCTTTATGGTCTCAAGCAAGCCCCTTGGGCTTGGTATGCCAAAATGGATATCTTTCTTCTAGAAACTGGCTTTTCTCGGTGTCATTCTGGCAATACTGTCTACACCAAGAAAGTGGGAAAGTCTCTTATCATTCTTGTTCTTTATGTTGATGATCTTATCCTCACTCGTAGTGATCCCAACCTTATCAACCATGTGAAGTCCAGCCTTAAAAAGAAGTTTGAAATGATAGACTTAGGACACTACATTATTTTCTCGATCTTCATGTCTTGCAATCCAAGGAAGGTATTTCCCTTTCCCAATCCAGGTATGCCTGTGATCTTCTATGCCATTTTCACATGGAAGATTGTAAGCCAGCTCCTTCTCCCTTTCAGTTTGGAGTCAAACTTTCAGTCACTTGTACTTCCCCAGAAGTTGATGCTACCTTATACCGTCAACTTGTAGGGAAACTTTTGTATCTAACCCATACACGTCCTGACCTTTCCTTTGTTGTTGGCCTTGTTTCTCGGTTTATGCAAACCCCACGTGATAGTCATTGGAAAGAAACTAAAAGAATACTTCGTTATGTTCGAGGTATAGTACAGTTTGGACTTCATTACAGTGCCGAAGCATCTCCTCTATTGGTTGGTTTCACTGATTCTGATTAGGCTGGTGACCCTGATGATCGGAAGTCTACTGCCGGTTATGCGTTCACTCTTGGTTCAGGACATATTACATGGGCTTGCAAGAAACAAGTTGCCATTTCTCTTTCTTCATCAGAAGCAGAATATCGTGGTGTTGTAGAAGCTACTAAGGAAGCCTTGTGGCTTCGACAGATCCTATCAGAGTTTGGCTTTCAGGAGCAGCATCAGACTACACTTTGGTGTGATAATCAAAGTGTCATTTAACTATGCAAAGATCCAGTCCAGCATCAGCGTAGCAAACACATTAAACTACACATTCACTTCATCAGAAAGCTCATTCACGACCATGTTCTTGAAGTGGAATAATGTTCAACAGATGATCAAGTTGCAGACATCTTTGCAAAGGCTCTCACAGAGGCGAAGTTTACTAAACTTTGATTTATGGTTGGAGTTCAGGAAGTTGTCACTAAGGGGGGATAGGGTCTAGTGCCTCCTTCCTTCTCCTATTGTGTCATATTTGTAAATCCTTCAATCCTATCCCAAGTTGTTCTTAAGGGGGGATGCTAGGATATTCTGACACATAGGAAATAGTTAAGTATAACTTGGTCTAGTATAGAGTTAGGTAAAGTGTGTTTCTTTACTATGTACATTTGTAACTTACAATCCGACGGTCATGATATGTAGTGATCCGATGATTCATTCTCTCCTCGGTATTACCGACACTTGATCCGTTGCTTAACACCGGATTGGTCCATGATTTCTATTTAAAGCGCATGGAGGGTCATTTGTAGGTTAACCATCCACGAGAGAAGCTTATGTAAACTTTCATTCTTTTATTAATAAATTGCCTGAAGTGGCCACGTTGGCTTATGCCGTGGACTGTTTCCCTCTTTGAGGGTTTTAACCACGTCAAAATACTGGTGTATTGATCTGTGATTTGTTTGTGAGTGGTGTCCTTTGGTGTCTAGTCTGAGGAACTTACCCTGTAAATTCCTACAGATAATTTTTAGTGTAATAGAGTTACAAAATAGTGTTACAAAATATAAAAATGTAAAACCTAAAAAAAACAAACAATATCCTAATAACATGAATTAAATAATGATAATGATTAGTATAATAGTGTTACAAAATAGTAAAACATAAAACATAAAACAAACAAACGATATAGTAATAACATGAATTAAATAATGATAATGATTAGTATAATAAGGTTACAAACTAGTGTAACATAATAGTAGAACATAAAACATAAAATAAATAAATAATACAGTGGAAACATGAAATAAAATTACTAATATAGTAATAACGTGAATTAAATAATTATAATAATTAGTATAATACTGTTAAAAAATAGTAAAAAATAAAACATAAATAGCGTTACAAAATAGTGTTACAAAATAGCGTTACAATATAGTAGAACATAAAACATAAATAGTGTTACAAAATACTAAAACATAAAACATAAAACAAACAAACAATATAGTATTAACATAAATTGAAATTATTAATATAGCAATAACATTTATTAAATAATGATAATGATTAGTATAATAGTGTTACAAAATAGTAAAACATAAAACATAAAAAGAAACAAACAATATAGTAATAACAATTATTAAATAATAATAATGATTAGTGTAATAGTGTCACAAAATAGTAAAACATAAAACAAACAAACAAACAAACGATATAACAATAACATGAATTAAAATTATTAATATAGTAATAACAGTTATTAAATAATGATAATGATTAGCATAATAGTGTTACAAAATAGTAAAACATAAAACATAAAACAAACAAACAAACAATATAGTAATAAGATGAATTAAAATTATTAATATACTAATAAGATGATTAATAATTAAGAGCAAGTAATTTCTCAGGCTCAGTACCTTCACCTTGTCTATACGTAGTCAGGTACCTTACATGAAAAAATCCTCGACCTTCCGAAATACAATCAAATAACTGCAGCTCCTTCAGGGTCGCATGGGTATGATTGGTTCAGTTAGTACCAAAAGTAAGAAGAAACCTTCAAACAAATCTTCTCCTATTATAACTTTAGCAGATCCCCCGACAGGAGACTCTTCCGCTAAATTCCTACAGATATCCATGTTGTAGAATCATCTATGGTCAAATCAAAATCCGGTGGTAAAAAGAAGGGGAAGAAGAAAAATAAACAAACCTCAAAAGAGAAATCAGATAAAAATGAATCTAGTAACAAAATTATTAATATAGTAATAACATGAATTAAATAATGATAATGATTAGTATAATAGTGTTACAATATAGTAAAACATAAAACATAAAACAAACAAACAAA